>JAFFSR010000225.1:2935000-3167500 GCA_017163975.1 Anastatus disparis | reverse complement strand
TTAGGTAAAATTTACCATAAATCAGCTAAATTTATCAGTAAAAAGGAGGAGTTAAGGGAGGATTTTGAGAGACTGACAGCGGCAGCGGCAGCGGCGAAAATATTTTATAGTATAAAAAGTATATATATATACTTATATATATATATATGTATATTAAGGTGGTCGTTATTTACCAAATTGCTTGAAACCTTGTTCCCAAATCTTATATCGATTTCTTAACACTAAAAACTAAGAAAACCATTCAAAGACCTTTTTGGAATGGCTATTTAACGCTTCCAGTACTCAAAAAATTGATTTTATTCGTTTTTTTTATATTTTTTAGATTTTTGCCTACTACAGACTAATAAAAAAAATTTTCCACGACCGTTTCTTTCATAAATTATCAGTATTTACATTAATTACTTTTCTTTAAAAATATTATAACGTATCAAGTTATTAACAAAAAAATTTAGCTTCAGAAATTTGCAAAAAGCTCACAAAATCATGCTATTTTTATGATTTTTCAAGGTTATATAAGTTTAATACTTAAAACAGAGCTAAACAATAAAATTAATATAATAGTATACTTTTAAACCTTCACTATTTTTTTTCAATGTCTCTATATATTCCGAATCCGGAAGTTTAGTTGTTATTTGCTGATCGGCCCATTATATATTTGCATATAATTTTAATTTACTCGAGTACGCCCAGGTTTATTTTACTTATTTGGTATTAATAGGTTGCATTATATGGACCTTCAACTGAAATTTTCCCTCATGTGGGAAAATGTCTCTGTAAGCTGCTATGGAAATTTTAATTTTTCCAAAACTAATGTTTTCAGTGTTATTAAAAATTTTTATTTTAAATTTGCTCCCGACACTCTTGATAATTCTTAATTATTAATATGATAATTAGTTTATATCATTATAATATTTTTAAATGTTATTATATTTTAACAATTTGAATCTTAATTAGTGCAGAATTCAGCAAAATTAATAACTGCACATTGGCATAATCAAAATCCACTTATAAGTTTAAAGTCAAAGTACACTGAACGAATAGTTATTTGCAGTTGTATTCTGAACTGCTATTTAATTAATATCAAATGAAGAAATTAGTTTAAATTGTGAACTTACAATACACTAAACAATCAAGTTTTAAATACACAACAGAAACCTACACGGAGAAAGTTTTGCCTCAATAAAGATGATGCGCGTCGCACTAAAAAAAGTGATGCCTTTTGCACCGTGAATCACGAATAATGCTTCGCATTTCATAATTCATGCATCACTTTTTGTAGTGCATAAGCGCCGAAACACAATGCGCGAGGAGGCGGCGCACTGTATTTCGTCGCCTACGGTGGCGCCGCATCGAAAAACTTGATGCATGTTCGATATTTATCGTGCATGCGAGCCACTTTGTGGAGCATTTTAAAAACGCACTATCTTTTATAATGTGAAACTTTCTCGGTGTATAAAAAGAAAGCGAACAAGCTGTTCAGTTCGATAGCTTTTAAATTATAGATAAGAATTTATTTTTCAGTTTAAAAAAGCTGAGGTTGAAGTGATGATCCCAAAAATATCAGCAGAACCTACTGATTTATCTTACGGATTTATTGATACTGTTTACTGTTCAGTGTAAGTCAGCATCTACAATTGTACTTAATGATTAGCTGTAAATGTTATTGATTTTTCCAATTTTCTTGGTATATTTAGTACAATGTTTGTAAATATGCAGACCACAGCAAGGTCCTTTATCTTGTTTAATTTCAGAATAAATTCCAAATTAGTATGACAAAACTTTATGAAAGACACAGTCTAACCTCTAACTCTAAAATTAATTTTATTAGTGACTAGGCTATCAACTATGGGGTAAATTAATAATTTAATTTAATTTTTGTCATTAATAGTATTATACAAGATTAAATAATTGTATTTCATAATTACAATATAACAATTTTAGATGATTATAAGAATATCAAAGCAAAATAAAGTGCTTTGAAGTAATGAAAAATATTAGAATTTTGAAATTGGAAGTTATAATGTAAAGAAAGTACGTATTATCAGAAATCATATGATATGCTGTATTTGGAAAAAGACTCATCGTTAGACTCTATAGCTGAGGGTTTTTCTTAGTTATACGATACTGAAACTTATTCCAAAGGTTCATTCCAATCTATCACCCAAAAGTCGTACCCTCTCCTGGTTAAACTGTGTCTTTTATAAAGTTTTGTTACACCAATTTGGAATTTATTCTGAAATTGAACAAGATAAAGGACCTTGCTATGGTCTGCATATTTACAAACATTGTACTAAATATACCAAGAAAATTAGAAAAATCAATAACATTCACAGCTTATCATTAAGTACAATTGTAGATGCTCACTTACACTGAACAGTGAACAGTATCAATAAATCTGTAAGATAAATCAGTAGGTTCTGCTGATATTTTTGGTACTATCACTTTTTTAAACTGAAAAATAAATTCTTATCTATAATTTAAAAGCTATCAAGCTGAACAGCTTGTTCACTTTTTTTTTATAGGTTTCTGTTGTGTATTTTAAACTTGATTGTTTAGTGTATTGTAAGTTCACAATTCAAACTAATTTCTTTATTTGATATTAATAAAATAGCAGTTTAGAATATAACTATAAATAATTATTTGTTTAGTATACTTTGACTTTAAACTTATAAGTGGATTTTGATTATGCAAACGTGCAGTTATAAATTTAGCTGAATTCTGCACTAATTAAGATTCAAATTGTTAAAATATAATAACATCTTTAAATATTATAATGATATTAACTAATTATCATATTAATAATTAAGAATTATCAAGAGTGTCGAAAGCAAATTTGAAATAAAATTTTTCAATAACACTGAAAACATCACTTTTGGAAAAATTAAAAGTTTCATAGCTGCTTACAGAGACATTTTCCCACATAGGGAAAAATTTCAGTCGAAGGTCCATATATAATGTAACCTATTAATGCTAAATAAGTGAAATAAACCTGGGCGTACACGAGTAATTTAAAATTATATGCAAATATATAATGGGCCAATCAGCAAATAACAACTAAACTTCCGGATTCGGAATATATAGAGACATTGAAAAAAAATATTGAAGGTTGAAAAGTATACTATTATATTAATTTTTTTGTTTAGCTCTGTTTTAAGTATTAAACTTTTATAACCTTGAAAAATCATAAAAATAGCATGATTTTGTGAGCTTTTTGCAAATTTCTGAAGCTAAATTTTTTTGTTAATAACTTGATACGTTATAATATTTTTAAAGAAAAGTAATTAATGTAAATACTGATAATTTATGAAAGAAACGGTCGTGGAAAATTTTTTTTATTAGTCAGTAGTAGGTAAAAATCTAAAAAATATAAAAAAAACGAATAAAATCAATTTTTTGAGTACTGGAAGCGTTAAATAGCCATTCCAAAAAGGTCTTTGAATGGTTTTCTTAGTTATTAGTGTTAAGAAATCGATATAAGATTTGGGAACAAGGTTTCAAGCAATTTGGTAAATAACGACTACCCTATATATATATATATATATATATATATATATATATATATATATATATATATATATATATATATATATATAAAAATTTGTTAAAAAAAGTTTTCAATAAATACTATGTCTATAGAAATATATTCAATTACGCTCAATCATTCTACTTTTTATGAAAAACTTTTATTAAATAATTATAAGTTTATCTCCTTGTACAATTATAATTCAAAACATATTTCATACAATAAAACACTATCTTAAAAAGTGTAGAAGAAAATAAAAAAATTTTTTTAAATAATTAATTGATATTATTTATTTTATGAGTAAAATTAGATTTTTGAAATTTTGTCAACTTTTCCGCAAAGTGCTCCAGGAATGATTTTATAACTTGAGCCTATCTTTATTATATAAATCCAGCAACCATTCAAACAAAGAAAAAAATTTTTATAAAAAAAGCCGATTTCTGTTAACAAAGGAGGCGATAGATACCTAATAAAATGTTAAATATCAAAAATACTATTTATACATACAACCGCGTCAATTACCTAAGTTTTGTAATTGTCACCAATTTCATACTGTGCTGCCTTATATGTCTGAAATTTTCTTCTGCGTGATGGAGTTTTCTAGGTAACTACGTAGTAACTCAACGCGGAACTACGGCAGTCGGCGCATGGTCATTCGAATGCAAAAGATGCGAATATTTCAAACTTGTATCTAGATTTAATATTAACAAAGTATTAAATTCATAATAAAGGATATATGGAATTGTATAAAATAAATATAATTTGAATAGGCTTATCGGTATACCAATAATATATTTTATCATATTTTTTTTATATTTGATGCAATTTTTTAAAAAATATTCTTTTAGATTTGTGACAATTTTTTTAGGCTGGAACCGACTACAACAATTCTAATATTTTTTTATGTATACTAGAGGACAAGCCCCCTGCGCGCAAGCGCGCCAACCCCTATCTTGCTTTTATAACTTTAAAAAAATATTTAAGAATTTGCAATTTTTTTGATAACTTTTATTTAAAATACTAAATAATATTAATTATTCAAAAGTTTTCTTGAGGTGAATCTTTAATGATCTTTTAATGAATCTAATTATCTGTGAAGTCCTAGCTTTATACCAGGACAGAATTAATAGTTAAATGTTGTGTGTTATGAGGGCTACGTGTACATGTTTTATTATAATAAAGTCAGTAATTGATTTATAAATGTTTTATCAAATGTCAGTCTAGTAGTAAAAAGATTTTGAATTTAACGCTGTTATTTAAGTCCAAAAATGAGGGGCACATTTCTGACGATGACAGCGATGATAACGGCGATATACTTTCAATAGTATAGAGGGAATATAATATAAATAGATCTAAAATGCAGCTGAAGTTTAGCTGAAATCAAACCAAAATTTACCTAAAATTGCTTAAAATTGACATAAATTTTAGCTAATTTTTAGTTAACTTTTAGGTAACTTTTAGTTAATTTTCAGCTAACTTTAAGCTTAATTTTAGCTAGATTTTAGCTAAATTCTAGCTAACCAAAGACAACATTTTTATACACAGCGGCAGTGACAGCAACAGCGGCGGCGGCGAAATCTTTTTATAATATATAACCCCTGCTCGCTTCGCTCGCCAACCCCCCTTTTAAATTTGATACATAGATTTCATAATGTATATAATCACTTGTAATAATTTTACATTTATATATGTTATTCATTTATACATTTTTTATATTTCAATAATTAATAATGTATACATAATATAAAATATAACATATGATATAAATATTTATTTATACAGCGCATATTAGACGCTGTTGTGGTCACCATCTTCAACCGATCTTTATTTCGCATTGTGCTCCGAGAATCACCTTCCAACTTCTAGAGGCTCAATTCTTATTTCATTTATCTGGCATAAACAAATATTTTCATTTTTGTAAATTTCTAAAATTTTTTATAATATAAAAAAAACAATAAATCTTATGTTGATTTAAATGAAATTGACCTGATTCATCAGATTTTGAGTGAAAAAATTAAAATTTTAAATAAAATTCACAATAAATTAGCTAAATTTAGCTAAAAAATTAAATTTTTAGCTAAAATTCTCAATAAATCAGCTAAAATTAGCTTAAAAAAATCGTATAATAATTAAAATTTTAGCTGAAATTCACAATAAATTAGCTAAAATTTACCATAAATTAGGTAAAAGTTACCATAAATTAGCTAAATTTATCAGTAAAAAGGAAAAGTTAAGGTAGGAAGTTGAGAGACTGACAGCGGCAGCGGCTGCGTCGAAAATCTTTTATAGTATAGAGAGATATTGTCTTATCTATTGACTAATTTTTTGTAAGCAGCCTAATGAAAAAATAATTCGTTAGTGTTTGTAATAATTAGATAGTCTATATTATATTCGCTACACGTGTGCTAAGTGCTTTTTATGCGTATAATTTCTAAGGGTAATATATTATTTGTTTATTTTTAGTACAATGTTTTTAAAATCGTTTTTTTCTTGTAAAAAATTTTGTTTTTGGTTAATGTTTTTTCTTCAATGTTTTTGAAGTCGGTTTTTTTTGTTATAAATGTTTTTATATATAATTCCATATTTTCGTTATTAGAAATTTAATATTTTGTTAAAATTAAATTTAGATGCAAGTTTGAAATATTCGCGTCTTTTGCATTCGAATGACCATGCGCCAACTGCTGTAGTTCCGCGTTGAGTTACTACGTAGCTATCCAAAAAACTCCATCACGTAGAAGAAAATTTAAGACATATAAGGCAGCACAGTGCGAAATTGATGACAATGACAAAACTTAGATAATTGACGCGGATGTATGTAAAAATAGTATTCTTGATATTTAACATTTCATTAGGTATCTATCGCCTCCTTTATTCACTTTCTAAATTTTTTGTTAGATTTGTGACAAATTTTTCAGGCTGGCACCGACTCCAAAAATTCTAATATTTTTTTATGTATATATTGTCTTATTTATCGACCAATTTCTTTGTAAGCAGCCTAATAAAAAAATAATTCGTTTGTGTTTGTAATAATTCGATAGTCTATATTATATTCGCTACACGTGTGTTAGATGCTTTTTATGCGTATAATTTCTGAGGGTAATATATTATTTGTTAAATTTTAGTGCAATGTTTTCAAAATCGTTTTTTTCTTGTAAAAAATTTAATTTTTGTTTAATGTTTGTTTTTCAATGTTTTTGAAGTCTTATTTTTTTGTTAAAAATTTTTTTTATTTGTCATTTTTTAGTGATCAATATTTTCAAAATCTTATTTTTTGTAAAAAATTTTGTTTTTGTTCGATGTTTTATTATATATTATTGATTTATTAATAAATATATTATATATTCATGTATATATATTAAATATATATTTAATTTAATGCATTAAATTTTTTTTTATTATTTGGTTCTTTTTCGATGTTTTTAAAGTCTGTTTAAGTTGTGTGTGCATGTATATATATTCAAGCTTAGGTAAAAGAGGGAGAGAAAATGAATGATAGAGAGACAGATAGATAAATAGATAGATAGATAACCAAATTTATTATATGTATATTATGTTGTACAATCAATTACAGTAATACATTAGAATTAATGAAAATAATATCAAGCACAATAATAAAAATAAACAGTGAAGAAAAACAGTAATCAAGCAAATATAGCAATAAAATAAACTCTACAGCAATAAAATTAATACAATATAAAACAGTTTCATAAATTAGCATGAAGCAGAGGTCCACTCTCCAAGGCAAAGTAGTGTGCAAATGAGGATGTCTTAAATGTCGTAAACGAGGATGAGTTGCGTAAGGTCGCAGGAAGATCATTCCATAACCGCGAGGGAGTGACTAGGAATGATCGTAGGTGATACTCAGTAAATGAAAAAGGAATGGTCTAAGGTCTCACATCACCCCTTAAGGACTTCACCGGTCGGCTCCACTGATATATACAATACAAATAGGATGGAGTACAAAATAAGAACATCTTATACAGAAATGTAGCAGAAAAGTAGTTTATTCTACTACCAGTGGATAACCAGCCTAATAAGAACCTATAAGCAGAGATGTGCTCACGTCTACCTACACCAAAAAAGTAACGTCACAAATAGAGTCAAAAGATGTTCAACAATAAATAGTAGAGCTTTAAGCATCACACTTTTACATTACACTTTTGAAATGCCATTTTTATCACGAGTCTGCAATGAGAAATGAGAAATCACGAAAACAACATGTTGTACACCCAAGTGAAAGTTGGCAGTGACGTCATTAATATAAATGGAGAATAAAAGTGGTCCAAGCACAGAACCCTGAAGTACTCCTGTATCCAGAGTGACAAAGTCAGACGCATTACCATCAGAGTCAACAACAGACTGCCGTCTATCAGATAAGAGGCAAACGACCTGATAACAGTGTGCGAGACGTCAAGAGAAGTCAGTTTCTGAAGCAGAGTGACATAGCTCACAGTGTCAAATGCCTTGCTAAAATAAAATAATAAAAGCATAGTTACATAACGTCTGCCCATGTTGAGTCTAATATCGTCCGTCCGTTTGAGCAAAATTGTTTGGGTACTATGTCCAGTTCTAAACCCAATCTGATGAGAATCAAACAGACGTCTGGTGGACAAGTAGTAATAAAGTTGTTGATGGATGAAACGCTTAAGAACCTTGGATATGAATGACAACAATGAGATAAGTCGTATATCACTCATAGTGCGCGGAGAAGAGACCTTGTTGATATTGGTAATTAACAAGATCTTCCAACACGAGGGAAACACACACTCACAAAACGAATCATTATAAATACGACATAGCAAGGGCCCAATAACTGTAAATGCCCCATAGACAATAAACTGTGGGACCGCATCAAACCCCCTAGCCTGAGAAGTAGAATGACATATTGCAATCCTGACCTCCTCCAAAGTAGCCTCATTAAACCTGAAAGAAGATTTATGAGGCTCATCTACATTTATGGTATTCACATACTCGGAAACAGAAAGGGTAAGTGGATCAAATGCAATCCCACCAAAGTATCGATTAAGCTCATTTATAGGAAATGAATTTAGCGGATTATTATCAGTAGAACTTATAACAAGGTTCTTGAGCTCTCTCCAGATCTGTCGCGAGTCCGTAATACCCGATGGTCTGTCACAGTAATAAAATAATTTGGCTGATTCAATGCACTCATGTGCCTTGTCTCGAGTGGACCTATAGTATAGTAATAGTCAGTAAACAGTCGAGTACGTTTTTAGTGTCTATAAAGTCGACCTCTCTCATTAATCAAGCGACGATGTTTAGAGGTGATCCACGGACGATGAGCCCTATCCTTCCTGACCTTCCTGACAGGCACGAATGCAATTGCCTCATTGAGATGGTTGTAGAGACATTCAAGGCGAGCAGAAAAAGAAGAATCACCGTTACATGTATCACACCTTAAAGAACGAAAATACTGAAGGAGTGCAACATCATCAACAGACTTATAATCCAGAAAGGTAAAGTCTTTAAGCATAGGTTCAGAGAGAGAAAGAGAGAGAGAGAGAGGACTCAACAATCGCAGCTATGAAATCGTGGCCGTCAATGAATGGTACATCAGTCTTCCAGAAATCGAGTACAATGTCGTTGGCATCGACAAGACACAAATCAAGCCAGGTGTCGGAAGAATAAGTATGATGAGTTGTGCCATAAGGAATTAAGAAAAGTACAATGTCAGTAATCAGACCTTTAAGAAACTTAGAGTCATCAGAATCGACGCACAAGTTAGTGTCAAAATCACCAAGGATAATCTTCGAACTATAATTGTACATATATGATGTTAAATCAGGTATGAAATCTGTGTTGGACAAGAAGGGAGCATGTGGCGGCCTGTAGACTACACCAACAAAAATAGGTGAAGCCAAGTCTAGAGAATTAACCTTATAAAACAGATATTCGGGAAGACCAGGGGGGGTGGCTCCGGAGCGATAAACTTAGTGTATCGATATATGCTATCTTTTTTCAGCACATTGATTTCATATATTATGTCTCTGTGATACAGAATTGTGCAATTTTTTAGAGCAACCACCCTGGCTTACCACTCCATTTACCAGAGGAAGAACAAAGGCGCCGCGAATTAATAGAGTTGTGAATATATAAAGCAACACCACCGCCTCTTGTGTTACGATTCTGCCTGTGAAGAACGTAGTCATCAAGCTCTATCAGAAAGTCACCAACAATCTTGCCCAGCTTGGTCTCAGTTACAGCTATAACATGGAAGTAAGGGCGAGAAGCCAGAACGAGTCTTATCATCTCGATGTGTGCTCTAATAGAATTAGCATTGAAATGACAAACTCTGAGACCATCCCTTGCAGTGAAATGATTATTAATGAGTGATGAAGCAGGGTTATTAGTAGAGAGTGATGTATTAGAGAGGAGTGGAGGAGAGAATGGACTTACCTCAGTACTATAAGCTACGGTGCAGGACTGACGCTGATCAGCGTCACCTTGGCTAAAAAAGCATCTAGGTCCTTGACAGAAGCAGCTTGTGTAGAAGTATCCTCATTCTTCCTTCTCACAAAAATTCTTCCATTCTTTACGAATTTAGTCTCTTGTCCTTCGCTTTTGTAAGTACTTTCAACTTTAGCTGATACAGTGAGGGAGGAAGGAATTCGTTGATGTTGACTATCGAAGGCGAAAGGGCAGTGACGCATCTAGCTCCAGAATGAAGATTTTCATCAACCCGAGCAGTATGAATTCTTCTTGCCTTAATCTTAGCAGCTATGACCCCACGTGCAAGTGCAGGACTCTTCATTGTCACAAGTAGTGGCACAGTTGAGAAGCGGCGATCACGCTGCCGTGTAGATGGGGACATCACTTTAGATGATGTACCAGCAGGAAAAACAGCAGTAGTAGAAGAAGTTGAGGTGAAAGAGTCAGGAACGGAAAGTCTTAGTGACCGAACAGAAGCTATGTCCTCAATTGAGAAACTAGCATCCAAAGTAGAAAAGATAGCATATACACCTGTCTTAAGATTAGAAAATTCCGATGACACAAGACTACCCAGTACCAAATCAGAAGCCCTTTCAATACGAAGCTGCTGTGCTTTCAAAGCATCACATCGCTGTGATAGAGTTCTAAGATGATCCATATTAATAGCAGAGTCTGTTCCAGATATTGTTGTATTGGTAGTAGTAGCAAGCACACTCTCGCCTTCAGCTCTCCCTGTTTGCGACAAACCTGGTCAAGTCTGGCTTCATTCTCAGTAATTCGCTTGTCAAATGCAATAGAAAGCGCACCAACTCTCGACTCAAGAACAGAAAATTTATGTGATAGCACAGTAAGCAGACTGCTCACATTGGAAACAGAGGATTCCATCGAGTCCACTATATCCAGCTTACCCATCTTCTCAAGTATCGTAGTAAGAATATCATTAAATTGCTGCATATCCATTTAAATAAATTAGAATGAATTATCAAAATTCAAGAAATCTAAGAAAACAAATTGTAGCGCTCAAAGCAACAGTAGTGATGTAGTATTAAATATGCAAGTGGAGTAGTAGCATAACATGTATGCTATGAAGTTGTTGGTCCGTCAGAAACTTAGTGAATAATTTCCAGTAAGTGGAGAAACAGCATAATAATACAGATCTGAATTTCACGCAGTTAATAACTTAGAATAATGACAAGTGGAAAAGCACCTTAAATATGAGACTCCACAGTCATTTACCAATCAAGTTAGTGTGCAAGGCAACCAAGGGATGGAGCCACTGATATCAAAATTGTGCATGCATTGAATGAATCAAGCCGGCACCAAGTAAATTTTAGGTTAGTAATTAGTATGCAATAAACAAAAACAATTGCATTTAATGCAATTGAAACTTTATGACTACACAGAGACACTAAATCCCAATGAAAAGATAGAACAGCAACAGCAGCAAATAACAAATAGTAGTGTGACTATCTATGCTTCAGAATCAGAAAATCGCTTAGAGTCCAAGAAATGCAGTTGCAACTTGCAAGAAAAATATAACCAAGGCTTTAGGACTCCCAGAAGTCGACTTTTTATAAGTTATACCGAAATCTGAATCGCGAAGAAGCTAATAATGTATAGATCGTGTAATTCAGTGAGACTAGACTTAGAGAGACAAATAGATAGATAGATAGATAGTTAATTTATTACTGTACTGTATGTTGCACAAAAACAATGAGTAAAAATACATAGATAAAATAAAACAAGTATATATATATATATATATATATATATATATATATATATATATACATAAAAAGTGAATATAAATCAATAATAAAAAATATGCATGCATAAACAAGTACATAAGAAATAAAAAAAATAAATTTAAAAGCACTTTAATTAGGCGGCAAGAGCCCACTCTCCAAGGATAGGTAATAAGAGAATGACAATGCTTTAAATGTGAGAAATGAAGATGACTCGCGAAGTGCAGTTGGAAGATGATTCCATAGTCTTGATGAAGTGACCAGGAATGACCTTTGATGATATTCAGTGGATGAAAACAGAATGGTCAATGCCCTTACATCACCCCTCAGTGCCCTCACAGAACGGCTCCATAGGTACATAGAATATAAATATGATGGTGAGCGAGTTAGGAACATTTTAAACAAAAATGAAGTAGTAAAGTACTTTCTCCTACTTGCTGTAGATAGCCAGCCCACTAAGGACCTATAAGTTGAAATGTGCTCACGCCTACTTACACCATAGATGTAACGAATGCCTGAGTTTATTTGCCTGAGTCTTTCTGAAGCCTCAAGCCGAGTTCAGCAGAAAGATCACTATACACAAGACAGCAATAGTCTATGAGTGGAAAGAGCAGCATTTGAATAAGGTGCTTACGAAGAGCAATGGTAGTACTTTTTCTAAAGAAATTGAGTCTATAAAGCAGTGAAAAGGATCTATTACACACCTGTGTAATGTGCTCCTTCCAATTCAGCTTACTATCGAGCCACACTCCCAGACTACGAACAGTAGTTTCAAATCTGATAATGGTATCATTCAATAAAACACCAATGAAGAGCAAGGAATGCAGCTTATTTATGTAATAGTAATAGCCGATGACATGGCTTTAGTCTTACTAACATTCAGCTTGAGGTAATTATTGGAAGCCCACGTTGCTATGAGCTTAGCATGTTCGCTTATAAGCAAGATGAAGTCCTCGAGTTTCTCCAAAGGAAAATGCACATAAATCTGTAAGTCATCAGCATACATAATATGTTGAACATCAGGACCAAAACTAGCAGCAACATCATTAACATAAATCAAGAATAGTAGAGACCCCAGTACAGAACCCTGAGGCACTACGGTGTTCAAAGCAACATATCCAGACCTGTTTCCATCCTCATCAATAATATCCTGCCGCCGATCAGAAAGATAGGAAGTAAACCACCTGATAGTGGCACAAGAAATATCAAGAGTGGACAACTTATTAAGAAGTGTAGCATGACATACAGTATGAAATGCCTTGCTGAAATCAAACAGTAGTAGCATAGTAACGTAACGTTTGTCTATGTTCAGTCTAATGTCCTCCGTCAACTTCAGTAGAGTGGTCTGCGTTCCATGTCCAGGTTTAAAACCAGTTTGTAAAGGGTCCAGTAACTGTCTAGTAAATGAGTAATTGTAAAGCTGTTCGTGGACAAGATGCTCAAGAATCTTAGACATAAACGACAATAAAGAAATCGGCCGTATATCATTCATCGCACGTGGAGAAGAGACTTTATTAATAGTAATTACTAAGGAGTCCTTCTAACATGAAGGAAAGACACTCTCTTTAAGCGAGTCGTTGTATATTCTACATAACACAGGACCGATCGCAGAAAAAGCAGAGTGTATGATGGATAGCCCTCATGTGCCCGGTCTCGAGCAGCTCTGTAGCAAAGAAGATCAGTATGTAGTCGAGAACGTTTGTAGCGTCTGTAAAGTCGATTTAATCCCTCTCTAGAATCATTCGATGATGCTTTTCAGTGAACCACGGACGACGACGACCCACATCCTGCCGGACCCTCTTAACAGGCACAAAAAGTGCAATTGCCTCATTAAGTACTTTATAGAGACATTGCAGGCGAGCCGACAACGGCGAATCACCGCCACAGACAGCACACCTTAGAGCACCAAAATAGTTCATCATAGCCACAGTATTAACCGCCTTGTAGTCATGATAAGTAAAATCATGAAGCTCTGGCTTAGAGAGAGAAGACCTCACAGTCGCAGCAATAAAGTCATGTCCGTCAAAAAATGGTACGTCAGTCTTCCAGTAGTAAAGTAAAACGTCATTAGAGTCAACAAGGCACAAGTCAAGCATCGTATTCGAAAAAAATGTGTGATCTGTTCCACCATAAGGTACAGAGTAAAGTGCATTCTCCTTAATAAAGCTCTTAAGAAATAACGAGTCATCAGTATCGACCAACAGGTTTGTATTAAAGTCGCCCAGAACAACCTTAGAACTATAATCATGCATATGAGAAGTTAGATCAGGAATTAATTCCGTGTTAGCCAGAAAAGGAGCATGAGGCGGTCTGTAAATCACTCCAACGAAAACAGGAGAAGTCAACTCCAGTGACTTGACCTCACAGAAGATATATTCAGGTAATCCTGGCTAACCCGTCCAACTGCCATTCGACGAACAAAGACGCATGGAGCTAAGAGAACAATGGACATACAGAGCCACACCACCGCCACTAGTATTTCGATCCTGCCTATACAGTACATATTCATCCAATGCTATCAGAGAGTCACAAACAATCTGACCCAGTTTGGTCTCAGTAACAGCTATCACGTGAAAATAGGGGCGAGATGCCAAAAAAAGCCTAATCATCTCAATGTGTGCTCGTATCGAGTGAGCATTGAAATGACAGACCCGGAGACCATCCGTAATAGTAAAATGATTATTAATAGATGATGATGCTGGACAGTTAGTATGAATCAGTGAATTATTCAGGACAGAAGTAAAGAGTGGACTTACCGCAGAAACGCAAGTTATGGAGTTATCTCGTTGTCGGTAGATACTAGTGGAGCTGTCTCGTTGACGGTAGACACCAGTGGAGTTGTACTGTTGTTGGCAGACACCAGTGAGAGCTTAGCTGTAAGCTTCCTTAAAAAATCCTCCAAATCCTCATCAGATGTAATAAGAGTGCTTGTGTTGTTCTTTTTCCTACGGACGAAGATGCGACCATTTCTCACAAAAGTAATGAAACCATTCTCCTTGTCCTTTGCTTTGGCCAAGACACGCAGCTTAAGCTGATAAAGTGCAGGAGGCAAGTACTCATTAATATTAATGAGCCCAGATGTTATTGCATGAGTTGGTTTAGCAGTATTCAGCAGATCCACCTTAATTTGGGGGGTATGTAATTTCTTGACACCAATTTGAGCAAGAATAAGCACTCGAACCAAATCAGGGCTTTTAAGAAAAACCAAGAGTGGAACTAATTCCCTTGGCATAGACATAGATGTAGAAAGCACGACAGGAGTATCACACGCAGCAGTTGATCCACCCTTTTTACCGAGTCTGAATAGTCCTTCCGAAGAGCATCGAGACGTGCCTCACCAGTGTCTATGCGCCTTCCCAAGGTAACATTAATGTCCATCATTTGAATCTCCAAAGAAGAAAGCCGTGAAACAATAGACGACAATGATGTAGGAACCGAATTGAGCCTATTTAATTTCTCGAGAAAAGTATTAAGAGTATGCTGCTGAGAACCAGCTGATACCGGCGTTAAGAGCATGACGAAGCTGTACGCCTTCTAATAATATTTCTAATCCTAACTTATAAATAAACGATGCGTTTAATCGAGTTTTTTTACTACAAAGAAAAAATTTGTAAGATTAAACTCTAGTGCGGACAACCCAAGAAATCCACCAAAATATTATACATACAAAATTATAATAAAAACTTTCAATGTATCGTATTTTAAGGTTAGGTTTGTCGAGTTTAATATCTAATTTCCAATCAAAGCTCATAAAAAAATAACAAGTCCAAATGATTTTTTATTTTAACAAAAATTATTGTCCTAATATAGCTTCAGTGCGGACAAGTCATTATATTTGTTTAATTTATGAATTTAAAAAGATATTGATAAAATAAAAAAAGCAAAACTCAATTGCTGCAGCTCCGACATGCCGTTAAGGCTCCTGACAAAAACTCAGGTCGAGTAAACGATTGGAACCCACCGAACTAGATCGTGAGCGATTAATAGGGGTATTTGCTTCTTTAAGACAGGGTTGATAGATCTTTAACAAGGTACCATCCTCCTTGCGCACCGACATAAGCTTGGCCAACCCAGTGGCACACGTAGTGTGAAAGAGATTACCACATCTATTACACTCAAGTGACTTAGATGTAGAATTAAACTCCTTGAAGCAGATAGAACACTTCTTAGCCATGATAGAGAAGAAGAAATGAATAAGTCACTACTTAATTAGTAGCAAAGTAAAGTGTGAAGAAAGTGTGACCTATAATGGTATGGAGGTATAAAGAGGCAATGAAAAACCTTAATAATAGTGCAAAATTAGAAAATAAGATATAAGAAAAAATATTTACAGAAGTAAAAACACCAAAAGTAAGGTTTAAGATAGTGGAAAAATACCACAATTTTGTAAGGCACTAGATAAGTGCTGGTGAGAATCAGAGAAAGTGCAAGTGGAAACCAACCTTAATAAGAAAAGCCTACTGTGAGACTGATAAGTTATCCCAACAGTTCAAGATAATTAAGTACATGAAGGAAACAAGAGATGACGCCACTTGTACCAAAAATCAGCAAAGATCTCGCGCAAAGTAGTATGCAAGAAACAAAAGATTGAGGTTAGGTAACTCTAATGCACAAGATAAATTAATATAATGAGGCACCAAGAATAGAAAATGCACTTAATACACTGCACCAAATCACACCGTGAGTAATAAATTATATTTTCAGGTGTATTCCAAATCAGCTCACGAATGCAATGATCAACAGTACACAATGAAGGAATACAGCAAATGCATAAAAAGTCGTCCTGGGTCCAAAATGCAGGCAAATGCAGCAGAAGCTTCAAGACCCAGCGATGGACGACCTCCGACCGAGAGAGAGAGAGATTTGATTTTTGATTTGAATCATTTATTTGAGATCATGGGGTTCAACCCCGTATGATCCTATAGAAATATACAAGAGTAATACAAAAATTTTTTTAACCGAAGATTTAACAATTTATAATTAAGTAATATTTATAAACTAATTTAAATTGTAGACACACAAACTATCAAGAAAATTGTTTTTATACGGTTTTATATATATAAAAGAATTTATTAGTAATAGTACTAATAAACACTATTACATCAGTGCAAAAAAGGAACCAAATGAGGTCCATCATTCAGACTGGATGGTAAAGTTTCTTAATATAAGTAAACTCGACAAGTAATTCATGTGCTTTGCCACTCAGTGCGCTCATCTACCAGAAACTTATCATATAGACGCTGCTTCAATGCCTGTGTCATTCCCCTCTCGAAACCATAAAAAACATCAACATTGCTGTTTATAAACGAGGAGGATGAAGAAACAAAAGAGTTGAGCATTGCTGATGTGCGAACAGTAGGACAAACCAAAAGCCTTGGAGGTAACCTATTAGATGACCTCACAGTTGCATCCAAGTTTGCTCGGCAGAATTTCGTTGCCAGATATGATGGGTTTTGGTGTGATATAATAGAATGAGCAAGTATCGATTTGAAATAAAGCCGCCTGTTTTTGACTGAAATCCATCCCAGATCAAGGCGAAAGGGCGTAACTCTTGCCTGCCACCCAATGTTACCTATAACGAATCTGACACAGGCATTAAAAGCACGGTGAAGCTTAAGATTAAGTGTTTGAGGAAGATCATCATATACTACGCAACAGTAGTCAAGTGTTGGAAATATCAATGTTTCGACCAATTCCTTTTTAACCCTTCTAGACAATGCATGTCTATGAAATTTAAGAGACTGTAGGGTTCCAAATACTCTACCTACCACTGCATTAACCTGCCTACTCCAATTTAAAGTGCTACTAATCCAGACTCCTAAATTCTTAACAAGATCAGTGTAAGTGATTGGAACATTGTTTACCAATACAGGCGGGCAAGTAGATAAATCGATTCTCGATATATATTGTTCACTCCCTAGGAAAATGGCCTGCATCTTACTAGGATTAAGTGCAAGTTCATTATCCTTGGCCCACTTCACAACATTAGCCACCTCAAAGTTCATTAAGTTTATTCCTTCTTCAATTTTTGAAGGAAAAAAGGAATGATACAGTTGAAGATCATCTGCAAAAAGAATGTGTTGGGCTCTGACCAAGGTTGAAGGAAGATCATTTATAAAAACAGAGAAAAGCAAGGGACCAAGGACACTACCCTGTGGCACACCTGCCGTACAAGAGACCCATGCACCTACTTGATTTTCCTGATCAGGAACGGCATAGAATCTATTTCTTAAGTATGATGCAAACCATCGTATGACCGTATCAGAACAGTTTAGAGAACGAAGTTTATGAAGTAATCTAGAATGTGGCACTGTATCAAACGCCTTTGAGAAATCAAATAAGAGTAATAGGGTTACCATTCGCTTGTCTATAGCTAACCGAGAATCTTCAAGAAGCTTCAACAAGGCTGTCTGAGTACTATTTGCTCTACGAAAGCCTGTTTGCAAACAATCAAGTAATGCATTGGTTTCAATATGTGAATTTAGTTGTGAGTGAACAACCCGTTCCAGTACCTTTGAGATCTCACAGAGCTTGGCTATAGGTCGTGTTTGTGAAGGAGAGTCAAGCTTATTTGATTTGGCCAACGGAAGAAGAAAGGCTCTCTTCCAAGGGTCTGGAAATATTCCAGAAGCTAAAGAAATATTAACAATGGAGGTTAAATAAGGTACTAGAGAATCACGTGTGATTTTAAGCATGTTTGTTGACAGTTCATCAGGTCCAACAGCTTTTGAGGAAGCCACATTCAAGAATGACTCAATAGTAGAACTTTCAACCTGTGAGAATTCGAAAATGGGAAGATCACTGCTTAATGGAATAGCAAGTACCTGATTGATCTCATTATCTGTTAGTGCAGAAGATGATGATGAGACGGAGGTGTAATGAGTCAACAGGACTTTGAATGAAAAGTACTGCAATGGTGAAGGTAAAATTTTATTGGAAAGTCCAATTTTATGTAATGTCGACCAACGATTTGATGAATTCGATGACTCAGCCAATCGATTTGAAATAAATTTGTTTTTAGCAGTATCTAGCGCATTTGAGACTTCTCCCCGAAGTCTCCGATAGTTAGCTATAGATAACATGGAGCCAGAACGTGCAGCTGAGCGATACGCTCTATCACGCTCTTTCATTTTTGCACGAATGTCAGGAGTAACCCAGGGCTTTTTCTTCAACGTAATGTTACGAGTTTTTAACGGTGAAAATTTATCAATTGACGAGACAAGGACAGAGGACAAGTTAGAAACTAAGCTATTTAAATGCTGAATATTTGATTGAAAGATTTGATGGCTCTCTTGAGATTTTACATGTAGATCACGTGATATAGTCTGGTTTAAACTATCACGATTTATGTTTGAAAAATTTCTGAAAAATATCCTTTTAGCTTGATTCAGTGGCTTGTATATCCTCAACGTGATCGTGATAAGATCATGGCCTGCAATGAAAGGAGCTGATGATTTATCATAAGATAGCAATGAACTATCATCATTAATGATAAAAAGATCAATCCACGTATGAGTAGAATAATCAGTTGTAATTGTATGATGGGTCGGTTCGGATGGAACCACATAGAGAGCCAGAGAATCAATAGTTGAACGAAGATTTTCAGATGAATAATTTTTAGAAAGTAAGTTTATATTAAAGTCCCCAGTTATGACTAAATTTTTAAATGTAGATAAATAATTAGAGATTTTATTGAAAAATTCCACAGGGAAAATAGCTTTCGGACGCAAGTAAACTACTGAAAAAAGAAGCTTTTCAGAACTAATTGTAATTTCAGCTATGATATACTCTGCTGTATTGTCAAAAACAGGGTCAGATTGTGACAGAATATTGACCTTATAGAGATCGCGAGCATAAAACCCGACTCCTCCGCCTGTTTTTCCCACTCTATCGAGTCTAAAGAAATTATAGTGATCAATAGAGATTACAGAGCTATCATCTAGTTCTGTTAAAAAAGTTTCAGTTACTGCAAAAATGTCATTTTTAGATGACGTGATATGATGTTCAATAGCTGAGAAGTGGGTTTTGATTCTGTTTACGTTAGCATGAGAAATCACTATGTTATTGTTAAAAACTAAATTTGATTGGTTACTTTGTTTTGGGAAAGAATTTAGATTATTTGATGAATTTATAGTGTTAAAAGAACAAGAGCTAGTATTATAAGAATCGTGATAAGAATATTTACTTAAAAGAGATGTATTAAAAGGCGAATTTGCCACAAGAGAGCCATACAGTCCTCATTTTTTAAGTTCGACAGGCTTAAGTTTAGCCAACTGAGCTTCATCAGTAATAGGTATAAGATCGCCTTTCAAATAAGGACGCATACATACCGTAAGGTTACGCACAATTGGGCGCTGATAGTTTAGCTGTTTATAGACAGCAAGAGCTTTTTTGAGCAGCAAATAAACTGGTTTGGGCCAAATCGGTCGAACAAAAATCTTTCTCTTCCCACCAACGCCAAAAACTTTGTCCGTAGTAGTATTACGCAGTTTAGGCGAAGCTTCGATGATTTTATTTCGAACTACTTCAGAGGAAAAACAACCTACAAATGAGCGAAAAGATTGAGTCTGGGAGGACTCACTGGACTCAGTTTCCATTTGAACAGGCTCTAGTGGTACAGGCGGCGTCCACTCACGTGTCTCCAGCAAGAAATCCGTGCCAAAGTTAAGGCCCATAGCATCAAAAATGAGCTTAACTAAATCATTGTTGCCTAATTGAACACTGGATGGTATACCGGAAAAAAGGATCTCGCAAGTATCACGTAATAGTGATACTGCAGGTGATGAACATGATGCAATGTGATCATCTAGGCGCTCTGAAAGAACATCATAGTTTCTCTGAAGCTCCGTGATTGAACTTTTTACCTCTCCCAACTCCGTCTTTATGGCACTGACATCGTCACCTATTTTATTACTAGTTGCAAGTAATTTGTTAGTGACAGCTAAAAGCTGATTAGAAATTTCCATTTGTTTGTCAAATTTAGCAGCACAAACGGCCGCAAAGGCAGTAAAGTATTCAGGCTCGGACATTTTTACAGTATTAATAGGCTGGGGCGATTTAATAGAAGAAACCAGCCGAATAGGACTGGAGGCAGGCACCTGTTGCCGGTCTGCGCCCAAAACAATGCTGTTAGGAGAGGAGGAGGAGGAGCTTGACTCGGAGCAGCAGCGTCTCCTTGACAATGGCTCAAGAGGGTGGAGCGGAGAGAAGGGGCCTCTTTTTTGAGAGCGCTGGTTCGTTTGTGGTAAGTCTAATGGCTGCGAAGAGGCCAAGACTATATCCTCAGTAGCTGTTGCACGAGAGTTCTCGTCAGCCGGCTTACGTTTGTGTAGTTTTTGCTTTACACAGCACACTATAACGCTTTTGCTAAGGAACCACGATTTGTTACAGCATGAAATGTGGTAGATAGACGTACAATTTTTGCATAAAATAGTTGTATCAGTGCGTAAAACCGGCAGATTGCACTGAGAACAGATTACCATAATAGAAGATGAGCACACTGTTAAGCATTACACATAGAATCACTCACCTCAACAAGTACACTCTTTTACACTACTGTAAAGACGACAGCTGTTGAAACAAATGCAAAGTAATTGGCCAATAGCCCCAGTTGTTGAAGTTGATCTCAGCTTTATCGGCAGTAGTCAACTAATTGATTGATTGAGAAAGTTTGAGCGCCAAACTCAGCCAACATAACCTCAAAGACACGTTTCAGCTTAACCTCAAAAACTGGCAGCGATGAAGAAGATCTAATTGTTTAATGGTTGCAGAGCTGATAAATTTGTCCTTTAATATATCAATTGATGCTCTGCAGTTTGCGCTTGCAGATTACCTGAAACAAGACGCCCGTGGGCAAATTATGCAGCAACACAGAGACAATTTAGTAGGAGCACTTTAGAACGATGTGTATCTACTTACTGAGATATAGATATAGATATAGATATATGTTTATTGTATGTACATTATATTGTACAATTTTTATACAGTTATATACAAGTAATAATAAAATATAATATTGAGTAAAAGCAGTATTTAAAACAGAAACAGAAGAAAATAATAAAAACTTAATAATTTGAATTAAAGATTATAATTAAGTTACAGTTTATTTTTATTTTTATTGTGATGGCATAGGTCCATTTTCTAAGGAGAGGTAATGAGTAAATGCTGAAGATTTAAATGAATGAAGTGATGGTGAATTTCGAATTGACTCAGGGAGCTCATTCCATAGGAAGGATGAAGTGACCAAGAACGATCCATTGTAAAATTCAGTAGTTGCAGGTGGTACAGTCAATGGCCTCACAGCACCCCTCAATGTTCTAACAGATTGATTCCAAATAAATCTAGAATAAAGATAAGAAGGAACTTTAGTAGAGAACATCTTATAAAGAAAGGAGGATGCAAAATATTTTCTTCTACTGGAGGTAGATAACCAGCCCAATTTTGTACGATAAGCAGAAATATGCTCACGTCTGCCAACACCATAAACATAGCGAATACCAGAGTTGATGACTCTCTGAAGCCTCAAGTCAAGTTCAGCCGACAAATCAGAATAAACGAGGCAACAATAATCGATGAGCGGAAAAAGTAAAGTCTGTATCAGATGCTTACGAAGAGCAATGTTAGTACTCTTTCGAAAGTAGTTTAACCTGTAGAACAAAGAAAAAGACTTATTACAAACCCGAGAGATGTGCTCCTTCCAATTCAGTTTACTGTCCAACCACACCCCTAAATTCCGAACAGAAGATTCAAACCTAACAGTAGTGCCATTAATTTGGACACCAGCAGCCTGTATAGTAGACAGCAAATTAATGTAATAATAGGAGCCAATAATTATGGCCTTAGTTTTACCGACATTCAATTTAAGGCAATTTCTAGCAGCCCAATCAGAGATAGCAACAGCATGTGCACTCATAATAGAAGAGTAAACATCCAATTTATCCAAAGGAAAATGGACATATACCTGAAGATCATCAGCATATATAAGGTATTGAATATCAGGACCAAAATCAATAGCAACATCATTCACATATATAGAGAATAATAACGGCCCCAATACAGATCCTTGAGGAACTCCCATACTAAGAGAGAGGTAATTAGATACATTACCACCCTCGCCAATAACAGCCTGCTGACGACCCGCAAGATAAGAGGCAAACCATCTGATTACCGTGATGGAGACATCAAGTGATGACATTTTTCTAAGCAAAATAGCATGGTTCACGGTATCAAATGCCTTACTGAAATCAAATAGCAAAAGCAAGGTGACATAGCGTCTATCCATATTGAGTCTAATATCATCTGTCAGCCTCAACAAGGCTGTCTGTGTACTATGCCCAGTCCTAAATCCAGTTTGCCGCGGATCCAATAGTTGTCTAGTGGACAAATATTCATACAACTGCTGATGGACAAGACGCTCAAGTACCTTTGACAGAAACGATAATAAGGAAATAGGTCGAATATCATTCATAGATTGTGGAGAAGTAACTTTATTAATAGTTTTAATAAGCGATAACTTCCAACATGATGGGAAAAGACATTCTTTCAAGGAATCGTTGAAAATGCGACACAAGAATTTACCGATAACAGGAAATGCAGTATTAATAAGAGACTGAGGAATGTCATCTGGACCCCTCGCCTGCGTAGTAAAACTACGCACAGCCTGACCAACCTGAAACAGCGACACCTCAGAGAACGTAAACATAGGTTTAAATGGTTCATCCTCAGCTAAAGTATTCGAATAATCAAAGACTGAGGTGACCGATCCATCAGATGCTACACTGGAAAAATGAAAATTTAGCTCATCAATAGAGAAAGGGTGACAAGAAGTATTTCCACTCGAACAAATACCGAGATTACGCAGCTCCTTCCAGATTTGCCGAGAATCATTTAGCCCAGAGAGCCTGCCATAATAATAAAGGAGTTTTGAAGACTCAATGCTCTCATGAGCACGATCACGTGCAGCTCTATATGATAGCAAGTCAAAGGGAAGTCGTGAGCGTTTATAGCGTCTATAAAGCCGGTCTCTATCATGAACCAAACCACGATGCTCTGCAGTGATCCATGGACGACGATTTACACCCTGTCGAACCTTTTTAATGGGAACAAAGAGTGAAATTGCTTCACTTAGATGGCCATAAAGACAATTAAGACGAGTTTCGAGATCTGAATCGCCATTACAGATAGAGCAATCCAAAGAGGAAAAATAATCAATCAGCCTTGTGTTATCAACAGCCTTATAGTCTCGATAAGAGAAATCATTAAGCACAGGCTTAGAAAGAGAAGACTTGACAGTGGCTGCAATGAAATCATGTCCATCTATAAATGGCACATCAGTCTTCCAATAATCAAGCAAGGAATCACTTGCATCCACAAGGCATAAATCTAGCCAAGTATCAGATGTGGCAGTGTGATGAGTTGCACCGTAAGGCACAGAAAAGAGTGCATTCTCCTTGATCAAACCCTTCAGAAACAAAGAGTCATCAGAATCAGTAGATAGGTTTGTATTGAAATCACCCAAGATAACTTTAGTGCTATAATCATGCATATAAGATGACAGATCAGGAATAAAATCAGTTCCAGCCAAGAATGGAGCATGAGGTGGTCTGTAGACTACTCCAACAAAAATAGGAGAAGCAACATCATGAGTTTTAATCTCACAAAAGAGATATTCAGGTAAGCCTGGCTTACCACACCAGCCACCTTTTGAAGAACACAGTCGTATGCAATCCAGTGAGCGATGAACATATAGAGCAACACCACCACCTCTAGTGTTACGATCCTGTCTGAAAAGCACATAGTCATCTATGGCTATAAGCGAGTCAGAGACTATCTGACCCAGCTTTGTCTCAGTCACAGCCACCACATGAAAATAAGTGCGAGAAGCCAAAAATAATCTTATCATTTCAATATGAGCACGAATGGAGTTGGCATTAAAATGACAAACCCTGAGACCATCCTCAGTAGAGACATGTTTTGTAATGGTAGATGAAGATGAAGTATTATTAGTAGGTAACAGAGAATCAGAAGGGAAGGAAGAAGAAAATGGACTTACCACAGCATCTCGAATCAGCTCGCTTCTCCGTTGCTGATGGGAGTTATTTTTGCTAAAAAAGCATTCAGGTCAGCATCAGTAGTAATACGCACAGGTATCCGATCCCCCTTCTTCCTAGCGTATATCATTCCATTTCGCACAAATGTGGCAAAGTCATATTTTTTATCCTTTGCCTTTTCTAAGACTCGCAGCTTCAACTGATGTAATGAGCTAGGCAGATACTCGTTTATATTAATCACCGACGATGTCAGAGACTCAACATTTTTATTATCAGGAGGCAGATGATCATTTATTTTAGATGATGATAGCTTTCCAAACTTCGCTTTAGAAGCAATTACAGCACGAGCCAATGATGCACTCTTCATAGTGACAAGTAAAGGCACAGTAGATGGACGAACAGGATGTTGTGCAGATGCAGATGCTGATAATGAAGAGGCAGATTCTGCTGCAGACGCTGCATCAGTCGCCAATGAACCAGCAGCCGCAGCACCATCCACAACTAGAGAGCGCCTAAGAGGTCGAACCGATGTTATGTCACCGAGAGAGTACCCAGAGTCAAGTATAGTCAACACAGCCAAGACAGCAGACCTTAGATCCTTCAATTCCTCCGGCACAAATCCTCCCACTACTAGATCAGAAGACCTCTCAAAACGCACCTGCTGCGCAGCCAAAGCCTCACATTGAAGCGACAAGGACTTGTTGGCCCTATCCAACTCTTGGAGCTTAGCAGAAAGAGACTCTGCTGAAGACGCAGACACATCAGAAGACGCGGCAAGTAAACCATCCACTCTCATTTTGAGCTCACGCTGCTCTCCACGAAACTGCTCCAGCGTAGCCTCACTACTGCTCAATCGTTCCTCAAAGGTTGTACTGATAGCGTCCACACGAGATTCAAGCGCTGTGAACCTATCGCCAAGTGCAGTAAGTCGAGATACAATAGCAGTTATGTTGGTATCCATGGAGTCTATTTTATCCAGCTTATTCATTTTCTCCAATATGGCAGCCAGGATATCATTTGGTGGCATAGCTGTTGATGGTGATGGCGTTCTAGGTGGGCATGGAGAGAGAGTTGCATTGTGCGCAGAGGAAAGGGAGCCTGATCGCGGTCGAAAACAATCAGGATTTACAGCCGCCAAACACAGACTGCACATCAATATAGTTTTGTTATCCTGATCTCTAACAGATGTGAAAGTAGTGCAGGAGCTATGATAAGTTCTCTCACACCTTCCACAAACTTTAGGCTTGGAGGTATGGGTGAAAACCTTAGAACAGAAACTGCAGTGTGTTGATGGTGCCATAGTTTATGCAGTGTGAAAAAGATTAAGTATATAAAGACCTTAATAAAAATGAAAAGAATAAAAAATAAAATAAAATTAGCGTCGGGGAAAGATGAGATGCAAAAACAGAACAGAGCGGAGAAAAAGAAAAACACTACACGGAAAAAAGTTTTCACCGGTAAAACTAATGCTAAATTCGATTAGATGTTTAAATTCCAATGCTAGTGTGTTCTAAAGTAATGAATGGCATTAATTTTTTTCGCTCTATTGACAGCACAAATAAAATTCATACCAGTGTAGTATTTTTTAGTGCTATAAATATTTATTTTCGATAACTGACGCGTGAATTTACAGTGCCACCTTTGGCACGGTTTTTTCGGGTGCCAAGCACGTTAAATAACAGCGCTGGTGTATGTTTGTGTATACGAATTTTCGATTGTAGCAGTGTGCACAATTGTGAAGTTTTACACAAAAGTTTTTCTATTTATTGCATAGGAAATAAGGGCCAAATGGATAATTTTATACGAAAAATATTAAATGAGTGGAATCTCACTGAATTAACAAATCTTTTCAAGTGTAAGTATAAATTACCTTAAATAAATGATACTTTATTTTCGTTGATATATATACATAAAAAGTTTCTAACCTAAAAATATTAGGCTACTGGAATTTATTATTAAAAAAACCGTGCTAGTCGTTAGAGTTTCTCTGCTGATGCGCAGAACTTAAATTTTGATGTTGGCACTGGAAAAAACCGTGCTAGTCATTGAAAATCAATGTGCTGGACCTTAGAAGGTAAAATAGTAAAACTAGCATTGATTAAAATGATACTGTCATGGTTTTTTTCATTATAAATCACGCAATTTTAACCTTCTATTATCTAGCACTAGTTTTTAAGGTGAAAACTTTTTTCCGTGTATACTGTGTGAATAATACAACGTATTAAACGTTTTGATGTGACAACTATAAAAGTTTTGATGTGCATTAATAATTAGAAGTAGTAGTGGATAAGCGCCTTAATTTTAATTGACGATGGTAATTAACGATGACAACATTTATCCAACAAGAGAGATTAATTAGTACAAGAAGTATGCAATAGATGGCGCCACGTATATTAACGTTGTAGAATTTCAGTACAGAATAATCAACGACAAGAATTCAGAAATTACGCCACTCTAAGACGTAAATAAGAAGTAGTAGTGGAATAGCATACCAATTTAGTTGATGAAGATAATGGTCATCTACAATAATACAACGTATTAAATATAAAAGTTTTGATGTGCATTAATAATTAGAAGTACTAGTGGATAAGCGCCTTAATTTTGATTGACGATGGTAATTAACGATGATAACAGTTATCCAACAAGAGAGATTAAATAGTACAAGAAGTATGCAATAGATGCAATAGATGGCGCCACATATAATAATGTTGTAGGATTTCACTACAGGGAAAACTTCAACACTGCACTACACACCATCAAACAGACCAGTCACAGGAACAGCAAAACAACAGCAAAAAATCTCCATGCAAAATCAGCGGCAGCAGCAATCAAAGTACTACACCAACAGCAGAGCAGAGTTAGGAAAATCGTCACAGAGTCACAAAAAAGATGCATGCAGATGCATACAAATGCAGCCAATGCCTACTGACCCCTTCAGACGACCCCCTAAAACAAATTTCACTCCGCGAAGTGAAAAAATCTATTGTTAAAAGCGATTTATAATAGAGAGCAATAGGAAGCCGATGTGTCGCTACTTACGCCATTGAAAAGAGAGAGAGAGAGAGAGAGAGAGAGAGAGAGAGAGAGAGAGAGAGAGAGAGAGAGAGAGAGAGAGAGAGAGAGAGAGAGAGAGAGAGAGAGAGAGAGAGAGAGAGAGAGAGAGAGAAAGTATAGCAGGCAAAGTATAAAGGAGATAAATAAGAAAACGAAACATCCGGTTTTTCTCAATTTTATAATTTGCTTATACTAACCGAACATTGGCCCAATAATTGAATGCATCGGTTCTATAGCGTCCTTAGCACCTAGCCCGGCTTGCCGGTACTAAGGACGATGTAGAATCAATGCCTTCAATCATACCACACGTATGGGACCTTTCTGTAGACATCCTCTATCAGATAAAAAATAGTTTTTTCGAATCGGTTTAGAAATGACGGAGTTATGAGGTAACAGACATAAAAAAATTTTTTTTTAAATTCAATCGAATTGAGAACCTTCTCCTTTTTGAAGTCGGTTAAAAGTATTTAATAATTTGAAATTGTATTACATCTTGTATTTGAACACCGTGACGGTGTTCTGGAACGGACCATATATGCAACAAAAAAGCGCCTCCAATTTTATTGATGGATTTGATTAAGTAACACTTAAGAGCAGGCCGGAGCAGATTTGATACCAACCAAGAATCAAAAATCCGTTGTTTAATTTTCTCCTAATATACATAATGGAATGCATTAAAATTTTAAATATATCAACGAAATTTATTTCTCTATTGCGCTCATTAAAAATAATTGAAGAAAATTTTAAAAAATTAAAAATTATATACCACAGTTGTTTATTAAACTCTAGGTACGGTTACTTACTTTTCGTTTAAAATATGGCAAATTTTATGAAAAAAAAATCTATTATACAATCATGTATGTATAAAAAATTGTGCTCGATAACAATTTCTTTTGCAAACAGTACGATTAATTTATTTATGATAAAATAACATTTTTACTTCTCGGTCGGTAATCAAAACTGCTCCGGCCTACTCTTAAGAAGAGTAAATATTAAATTAGAGCAAAATCCGTGAAGCTATTTCTGAAAAAAGTTTTAAGAGCAGGCCGGATTCGCTGTCCTTGTCTAATTGAATTTTTTGTTATTACTCAAGTATTATTTGATGTATCTGTAAATTGAACGTTCAACGCAATAGATATTATTGTTATAAATATTTATGCACAAGAAAAAAAAATTCTATCGCATTGTTTTTTTTCTTGCGCATAATATTCATAATAATAATAAATAATAATATAGAATAATAAATATTAATGAATATTTATAATAATAATATTTATTGCGCTAAACTTTTAATTTGCAGGTACATCGATTAATGCTTGAGTAAATAACAAAAAAACTCAATTAGATAAGGACATTGAATCCAGCCATTAAAAATTAAAAGTCCAAAAATTCCGATTTTTATGAGTTTATGGTCATACCTATCACTTTTATAATAAGTAAATTATTCAATATCTGAATATACACTGCGTTATATCAAGGTACAATTTATTTTATTTAAAAATATAAGCTGAAAATCAAAATGAAAAAGAGCAAATTTTTTAAAAACGATAAAAAAATATTGTGCATTTGAATAACTCTGTTTGTAAAATGAAAATATTCTATTCATGAATAAACGAAACAGTGCTGCTATTATAAGTATAAAAGCAACAGTACAATCAAGTCAACGTATGGAAAAATGTTAGTATACAATCAAATATACTTTCGATACAAGAGCTTAGTTGTCATTAATCACTCAACTAGCGAAATAAAATTTTGAGGAACAAAATGTAATTTGAACTGTTAGATATATATTTAGTTAATTTCATCGTAGTGCTCTTTATTTCTAGTTTTAAACAATATTTGGTCAGTGTGAAGATCACACCAAATCTCACAATCAAAATTGTGCAACAATAAGGGCCTTTATTGTTGACATATTTTGTTTTGTTTTGTAAACAAAATAAACAAATATTTGCTTAAAATTTTCACAAAATAAATCCATATTTTAAAAAGTGAAAAAAAATAAAAATTTAAATGAATAAAATATAAATTTCTATTAAAAAAGCTCGTAACCAGGTAGTTCAAAGCATTTGGCAAAGCTTTCAACTTCACTCTTTAATTGGTACAATTTTTTTTGAAAAACTGGGTCCGTTTCTATTATTTTTTTAAAATCAGAAATTTTCGGCCCAGACTTTAAGGTTATTTCTTTCGTAAGTTGTAAACCTGAAATAAAGAAAGTAATAGTAATGAAACAAAATAAATTACAATGAGTTTATAGAAAGTATTATTAATCATATTTATTAATGTTCTAACCTTTGTGAATTAATATAGCAACATGATCAATATGTTTTTCTTTTAATCCGCGAGTGGTTAATGCAGGAGTGCCGAGTCTTATACCGCTTGGATTGAAGGCACTTTTATCACCAGGGACAGTGTTTTTATTACATGCAATGGAAATTTCTTCTAAAACCTTTTCAGCTTTTGAACCTGTAAGCCCAATCGGTCGTAAATCTACTAATAACATATGCACATCAGTGCCATCAGTACAAATCTTATAGCCCAAATCCTGTAATTGAGAGCATAATCTTCTAGCGTTGGCCACAACTTGTTTTTGGTAGATCACGAAATTTGATAACTTTGCTTGTTTCATTGCAGCAGCTATTCCGGCAATGGCATGGTTATGTGGACCTCCTTGTAACCCCGGAAATACTGCTTGATTGATTTTGTTTTCAATGTCATACATTATCTTTTCGTCATTTTTTCCAATACTTTTCACACCTTTTCGATAAAAGATTACACCTGCACGTGGACCTCTATTAAAATGTAAAATAAACTATTTAATAAGTTACAGAATAGGTTAATATCAATGATTAGAAAATTCTTATTTAAAAATAAAAAAAGGTGCCGTTTAAAATTATTATTGGGTAAAATTTATTTTATAGGTAAAGCAATTTACATTTTAAAATTGTGTAAATGGTATTCTAAAAGTTTCTTTTATTTCTTTAAAATAATTTACCTTATTTTAATAAAGTGTGCGATTTTCGCTTTTGCGTTTGAATCATACAAGAGGATGAAAGAAGCTTTTTCCAACTTTTTACGCCTTACTAGTCTGCCGGACTTCAAATCCACCAAGGGCATTGTTTGACAAGTATAGCAAATTTGGTCAAAGAAAAAATTAGTTTTCAATACAAGGGTGCGAAATAGGTGATTCTTGCATTGGTTTAGATCATCAACCAAGCGATAAAAATACCTATGGAAAAATTGCTTACTTCGCACACTTGTATCGAAATACTATTGTACTATTTTTCAATGCATTTTAAAAATGATTTTTTTTATTTTTTTTTTCATATCAGGTTCTTGTCAGATTTAAATACATTATTATACGCTTAATATTGAGAGCACGGTGGCGTTAAAGAGCGCAGTGGCATAACGGATAGAGCTCTTGCCTTCAACACGGTGGGCATGAGTTCGAATCCTGTCGAAAGAATATTAGCGTATGTGACATTTATATCGCGATTCTTAAAAAATCTGATCTCATTGGATATCGTTTGATTGTTCGTCACTAAAGTGACTGACCATCCATCGGTAGTCAAAGTTTTTGGTATAGTGGGTTAGGCAGTATAGCCTGATGTAATGTGTTAGACGGGAACCAGGTTGGGTTCCCTCGATATCACCATATTAAAAAGGATTACATATATAGGACAATATCCTCATGTATCAACTTGAAAAAAAATTATACGCTTAATATTGATCTATTCTTTTAATAGTTTTAAAGATTTTACACACAGTTAGAAATTGGGTGAATTTGAAACCTACATTGTGTGTTTAATATTCACCGAGAAAAATAAGATACCCAGATATTGTATAATATTATATTTTACACATTAAATTTGTTTTTGAAATAATTTTAGACGAATTCTGTATATTAATTGAGTTAAAAAAATACACACAGTACTTAACACAGTTTATACACAAAATATGTGTACCTTGAAGGATTCCACACAATGATTGTGTAAATGTCACAAATTCACAATATTTCTATGAATAGAAGAATTAGAAATTTCGAATCTACTTATTTTTTATCTTCAGGCCACGAAATGGTTATTTTTTTGTATGTATTGAGTAAATTAAAAAATTAGTTTATTATTCATAAAGGATGCATATTGATCATCCTCGACATGTGTGAACTTTTGGAGCCGAGCGCAGCAAGACCTCAAAAATTGCACGAGCCAGCATGATCAATATGCATCCACGGTATAATATCCTATTTTTTTTATAGCACGTATATGGTGATTTATCAAAACAAAGGCAAAAAGAAAAGAAAAAATTTTTTTTTACACAGGGCGCGTACAGTGGGTACTTTACTCCCTCCCAGCGAAAAGTAAGGTACCCACTGTACGCTGCCTGTGTAAAAAAATCGTATATTCTCCACGGGAGTAAATGAAAAATCCCTTAAATCGTATGTTTGTCACCCTCGCCTTCGGCTCGGGTGACATTTAACATACGATTTGAGACATTTTTCGTTTTTACTCCCTAGGTGAATAATATACTATTTTTTTAATTTTGAAATAATGTTTTTTCTATTTATAATCCTTAAGAGGAGTTCACGTATCTCTGTCCTTTTCTAATCAAAGAAATGATTTTTTTACAAAAACTAATAACTTTAGCAAAAAATGAAGAGAAAGCCGCATCTCGTATCAGAAAAAGCAATATTTTCTTTGATAAGAAAAAATTAATTTTATTGCTTCGTTCTCAAGAAAACCTTGAAAAACCAAATTGTCCACCCTAACCTCTATGATTTAAGTTTTTCAAGGTTTTCTTGAAAACAAAGCAATAAAATTAATTCTTTCTTATCAAATAAAATATAGCTTTTTTCATTACGAGATGCGGCTTTCTCTTCATTTTTTGCTAAAGTTATTAGTTTCTGTAAAAAACTCAATTCTTTGATTAGTAAAGGACAGAGATACGTGACCTCCTCTTAATTGATACCCCAGGAACTAAAAAATATCAATGAATGAGCTTAATTAACCCTTTTCTACTAATTAAAGCAAAAATAGAAAAAAATGAAAATATTTGCAAACAGCCTTAATACAATTTTTTGCTATTTATTCGCCATTTCTCAAGAAATGGTAAAGAAATGGTAAAAAAATCGTTACAAAATGCTAAAAAAATATTTCATTTCTACCAGAGGGAAGAAAACCGCAATTAATCGACTTTTGGCTATTAGTATACGAATGACTAAGAAATTATCAATAAATAGTCAAAAACTAGTCGAAAAATGGCCGGAAAATGGTTAAGAATTGATAGATTTATTTTCTTTTATATCAACGGATTAACACAATTAGGTACTTGGCTTTTACAAAATTCGTAATATTCATGTAATTAATGATTAATACTAAATATTGACGGAGTTACAAAAAATGTCAATTTCATGATTTATTGATCTTACAAGTAATGTTAAGGTGATGTAATAGGGTATATGTTTAATACATAGTTACCGACATTGCAGTTTCCCGAATTTTTAATCTCCATTCAAGAATTTTCTGACTTGTATTTATATTATGCTTTTTATTAATTAAAATAGAAGACTTTAATACAGCAATATTTTTAAAAAAATTGGGTTATTAATAAAAAATTTTGAAAACTGTAACGTAGGTATTTTACATTCCCTCAATTGATGATTAGCACCAATATTAACTAAAGATAAAAGTAAGTAAATTAACATCATTATTTGTCATTTGTAATGTATAGTTTAGGAGCATTACTCAAAAAACTATGAGTAGACGGAGTTTCGCGTAATCAAAATACGCATGTAATATTTAAAAATTATCTTAGGCATTTACTACTCTTTCGCAATATTAGCTGTAGTAACGGATGGTTTTCTGAATATAGTATAAATACTAAAATTTTAGGACAAAAAACAAGTTAATTGATGTTCTTAACTAAGCAGTTGAGCAGCTAGAGTTTGTTTTTTACAACTACGTCGACAAAATTTTGACACGCCAGAAAAGTTTAAAATTTCATGTTTATATAAGAAGGGATATTGATAAGTCTTAGTTGAAACATTTTTACATTATTTAATATCTTAATAAGAAAGTAACCTTGGAAATTTAATAAACGAATGTATTTATTTCATTTTATAAACGATAGAATTTTTGTAAATTTTCCCTGAGAAGTCGACGGAGTTATGAATTTTGGTACTTGTAAATGTTTTTTATTGAGAAATTTTTTTGAGAAATCACCATATAGTTTTTCGAGTCGCAGAATAAACTGTTTTAATCTGATGGCAAAATAATTGCAGAGATGAATTCTCTTCGTACTGAATAGTGTGACGTAAATCAGTCACTTGCTGAAATGGATAAGCGTTATGGGGCTCTTTTTGATCATCTTGATCAGTAAATAACCTCTTGCTCTTCATCAAATGTATAATTACTTCGTGATACTTATAAAGTCCTCTTTACAGGCATTTTAAACACTGTTAATTTGAGTGACAATGAAATTATTGTTGCAATCTTGAAGAGGATTGGGCTCAATCATGGTAGTAAGCATATAATTGATACTCGTGAGAGGCTACCATTTCTTTTTATGAAAACTGACCAGCCAGATTATCCTCGATCTAGCAAGTATCCTGCGTTTGTTGGCAAGTTCTCCTCTGATGCTATTTTTGACAGTATCATCGAAGCCTCACCTGAGCTTCGTGCTTACTACTTTTAAGTACTAAAAGTAGTAAGCACTACTTTTAGTGCTACTACTTTAAAGCTTTTTGGCACTGGTGAGAGCTGTAAGATTTTTGCTAGACCCATCTGGCCTAAGCCAGTATATATACTCCTTTCCAAGGCAATTCCTGTGACAAAGAATCTTAATTATCTTCGTCCTATTGTTCAGAATCTAGCACTATGCATACGGCCTTCTAAGCTTGCTGACCTTAGATCTTATTTCCATCAATAGTGAAGCTAACCTGTCATCGCTCAAATCCATTCATATCCAAACAAAATGAGACTTTCTAGGCTCACTTGCAATAAGCTTATGTTTCAAAAATGATTTTTCCAGTATTTCTATTTCAAATAATTCTAATGTTGATTGTTAATTCTTCTTTAATCACTATTTGTAATACTCAGCATTTTAACAAAGATTTATTTCAAAACTTATTGATATCTCATACAAATGTAAATCATCTTTAGACGCATTTTTCTGCCATTGAATATTATAGAACTCTAAATAAGACTGATATATTTGCAGTTACAGAGACGTTCCTGACTGAACTTGACGATAATTCAATTATCTCCATTGATCACTACAATTTTTATAGGTTAGATAGATTAGGCAAAGGTGGTGATGAAGTTGGTTTGTATGCCCGTGATTTTTTTAAAGTCAAAATTCTTTCTTAGTCAGACCCAGTGTTTGATAACACTACGAAGTATATAGTCCCGGAAATTTCTTTTAGTAATGAAAAACTTATTTTTGCAGTTGTTCACGTACGTTCCAAGATTAAATTTCCTGATGAGTTCTTCACAAACTTCTCTACATTCTTACCAACATAAAAAAAAGTAATTATAACTGGAGATCTTAATATCGATTTGCTATCTGATAGCTAATCTGTTGATACGTTATGATCTCTGCGATGGGAGAATTCATGATGAATTTAATTATTCTATAATATTCAATAAATAAATTAACTTTGTTAGTGAGCCGATTCTCACAAGCAAAATCGGTATGTCAAAAATTTTATATAAAAAGGGCGCCAAACACACCACCAGCTAGCTAGTGGCAAGCAGGACTCTCAGGTTGCCTTGGATCGGGAGGTAGCTCTATTTGAGCAGAATCTTATGCCTAAATTGGAAGGGTCAAACACACACAAAAAAGAAAACTTTTATTTAACTTGACTTTAATTTACTCTTGGAGCATATATACCTGGAGGGAGCATGCAAAGCCAAAAAGTGTAAGAAAAAAAAGAGAGAGAAAGGTAGCTTAGGGTAAAGTGCTTTCTCTCTCGCGCGGATTCTCATTGGCTGTTGCTCTATGAGCGTCAATTATGAGATAGCCACGCTGAGAGGAAGCAACAGCCAATGAGAATCCGCGCGAGAGAGAAAGCACTTTACCCTAAGCTACCTTTCTCTCTCTTTTTTTTCTTACACTTTTTGGCTTTGCATGCTCCCTCCAGGTATATATGCTCCAAGAGTAAATTGAAGTCAAGTTAAATAAAAGTGCTTAAAGAAGAGTATTCAAACATTGAATTGGTTTTGTCAAAAATAAAATACGAGGAACATAAATGGCTAATATGTGGAGACTTAAAAATTTTATCTATGAAACTAGGACAACAATCTGGATTTACAAAATATCCTTGTTATTTGTGTATGTTTGATAGTAGAGATAGAGAAAACCACTACGAAAAGAAAATTTGGCCACTAAGAGAGTCATTTGAACCTGGAAAACAAAATATTGTAAAAGAGCCACTTGTGAATTCGTCCAAAATTTTGATACCACCTCTTCACATAAAGCTCGGTTTAATGAAACAATTTTTCAAGGCATTAGATCAAGATAGGGAATGCTACGAATATTTGAGCCAAGTATTTTACCACGAAAGAGATGGTAAACTAAGCGCAGGTATTTTTGATGGACCTGAAATTCGTACTCTATTTAGAGATGACAACTTTGAAAGAACTATGAAAGATGATGAGGAAGTAGCATGGTCTAGTTTTAAAGATGTATCAACAAAATTTTTGAGTAGCACTAAAGACGTAAGTTACAAAACTATTGTAAAAAAAATGGTACGCAACTTTGAAAGACTGGGCCGCCTAATGAACTTGAAGCTTCATTTCCTTGATTCACATATTGATCAATGTCCTGAGAACAACGGGGACTTTAGTCAAGAGCAAGGAGAAAGGTTTCACCAAGACTTGAAGGAATTTGAACGCAGATTTCAAGGACGATGGGGTATAAATATGTTGGCAGATTACTGCTGGATGATGAAGAGAGAAACATCTTCAAAAAGAGGTCAAAAGCGTGTCAGAAATCCTTTACGCCGGTCATTTGACGAGAAACGTGTGCGTAAGCGTAAAACACTTTAAAACTTTATTTAAAATATTTTTTTGGAAAACAAAAATAAAAATAGATATCGCCAATATCTAGTATCCAAAATCTCACTATCGAAGTTACGAAGTATTAGCGAAAATTCTACAAACTCAATTGATTGACCCATTAAAACTCTAAGGCACTTCTTAAAAGAAGCTAAAAATATTATAATAGAGTTCATGAATATCGCTATACATAAGTTCTAAGTCTTATTTTATGATCAAGAGTCGAAAAAGGTTCTAGTTTTGTGATTTATGTAGTGGAAAACCTTTAGAACAGTATCCAAAACATCGATTTTTTGAAAAAAATATAAATTTATCACGTTTATTGTCCACTTACGCCGACTAGGAGTTGTTTTTTGAAAAAAATGACTTAAAATTCGTGATCAGCGACCTCAAAAACCCCCAGCAAAGTATTTTCAATGTTTATAAATCGGTTTAAAATCGTAAAACTTGATTTTAATGTCATTTTAATCAAATTTGAAGCAAATTTTCACTTTTCGCGATTTTCTGTCTTTTCATCGCCGTATGGTGAGTTGGAATTTCTGTAAAAAAAAATTCATAACATGGTTTTCGATATATTTTTTTCCGTAGAATTCGATTCTGAAGTCAAAAAAATAAAATTTTCCTTAATTTTTTTTTTATTTAAAAAAACCATGAACAAACAGTAAAAAATGAGGTTTTTTGAGCAAAAACCCATAAAAAAGTAGCTGGACCCTACTTTTTTATTGCAAAATCGGATTCAGCGTCGAAAAGTACAGTCTAATAGAGATATAATTGGTTATTACACTAAAATATACACATAAAACAAAAAAAAAATCAGCTGGAATATACGAAACTTATAGATTTTATTAAATGGCAAACACTAGCTATACACTGAAAAGGGCGCCAGTCGCGTGGTACTGACGCGAAACCATAAGTTATCTTAATTGTACAAATATTGAGCCTTGCGGCGAAAAGGGAGTCAACTACGTTCGATTAGTTGCTGTAGGGTATTTTATTAGGAAATTACACAAAAAAAAGTAGCTTGAACTAAGCTAGAATGAACACCAGACGCACTAATTAATACCGCGCACGTGGTCACCAACACACATGCGCACAAAGCAAAAAAAAAGGAAACGATATATTTATCGTTCAAGCCAAGAAAATCTAGACTATTATAAAGCATTTATGCTTTAAGCACTCACGCAATATTTTCACTCCTTCAAATACAATACAAACGCAAAAAAACGTATAGGTAAAAAAATAACGGCTTTGCCTTGTATAATCTGCTAAGCAGTTAATATATAAATTACGTCGACCGACTCGAAGGCTAGCGACAGAAGGAATGAGCATCTCAAGATGGATGCTTTTCCTTCTTCATGCGGTACGCTATGCGCGCCACCTTATACTATTGTCCAATCCGTCTACTTGACTGCTAGAATCAGGCTATGCGTAGACTAGGCACATTGGTTAAGCTTTACTGTATATAAATGTCTCTCTAAAAATAATTTTATAAAATGTATTCTGCCGATTTAATTAGAAATAGTTTATAATAGACACATAATTAATTTTTGTTTTTTCTAAATCGAAATTTGTTTTTTTATTTTTAATTAAGAATAAAGCTTTTGGATGTTTGATTACGTCAATCATGTACAATAATTATATTATATTCGTACCTCTATTACTAAATATTCATCCATATTTACTGAATTTCAATCATAAATTATTTGGTTATAAATAAAGTTTCACATACCACGATGGTCCTCAACTAATATTGACCGTGAAGTTTTTGCATCTCAAATTTTCCTTTTGGATATGATTCTACGCACATTTAGAATCGAATTCCAACAAAAACCAAAATCGAAGAATGAGCACTTTTTTATTTATTCAAATTTTATTTTTTATATGTTTTTTATAATTTATGAGCTCAATTTCTAGAATTCTGTTTTTGAATATAATTATAAATTATTTACGTATTTTAAGCAAATAGTATTGTAAATATATTCAGGGAAATCTAAAGTTATCCAACAATATAAGCGTAACGTTCAAATAAAAATTTCTTTTATAAAACATTATAGTGATAAAGATTATGAGAAATAATACGTTTTTAAATTATTTAAAGACGTCATTTGAAGTAATTGTAATTAGAAAATACTGTGTATTAATATTCTATAAGAACAGTGCATGTACTTTTGGTATTTCAGTAACACCAAAAGTACATTTTCGAAAATGCGGGCTTACACTCTACTCGAGCGCTATTTTTTTATAACAAATTGTCCATGACTTATTACTGAATTATAATTGATATTTTAATATTTAAAAAATATTATTAAATACTTTTTTAGAATGTAATTAACATTTTTAACGATATAAATGTCTAATTATTTTTTTCCAATATTAAATAGATGTTTTACTTGGTATTATGGGAAGGGAAGAAACCGAAATACAGCATAATACCAGAAGAAAATATAAAAATTTTAAAACATGCACAAAAGCAAAATGGGGGTCAAAATGGTATAAAGTCGATATTGTTAAAAAAAGTAGTAAGTAATATACAATTAATAATGTAATTGAAACTTTTTATTTGTAATTAGAATATAGTGTAATATTATATATATATATATATATATATATATATATATATATATATATATATATATATATATATATATATATATATAATAGGGAGGGGTTCCCCTGCTCACTCCGCTCACAACCCCCGAATTCACAAATTTCAAAGTAAATAGAAAAGTAGGACATAATGAATCTAAATTATATATTTGCGAATGTGAAAAAAGTTCAATAGAAAACATCGATACATAAAAATATAAGATATGAAGTTTTAAAATTAGAATTAATAATAAAAAGATGGTTTAACACGACATTCAAAAGTTCACAATGAATTAAACACATATATATTTTTAGAATAAGTTAAAAATAGTATAGTAAATAACAATAAAATTTTAAGTTATGATTGTATATAATAATATTTAATAATAATTATGAGCGAATAATAAAAAATAGAATGATAGAATAATAGAAAATTATGATTATAAATAAATATTTTCATCTTCTTATGTCCTAAATTTTATACTTATCGAGAAAATGCAAAGAAAACGCTCCCTCTCTGCATTTTTTATTTTTGGGCTTCAGACCAACATATAAATATATGGCGGCAAAAGAAGCTTACATTTTTATTTTTTACTGTCGCTAAAGAAGCGTACACTTTTTTTTCATTGTCGCTAAAAAAGCTTACAAATGTATTTATTATTGTCGCTGAAACATACAGATCTATTGTTTGTTGTCGCCAAAAGGAGCTTACAAATTAATTTGTTATTATTACTGAAATAATTTTATAGACTTATTTTTTATTGTCGCTAATAGAAGCTTACAAATTTAAATTTTATTGTAGTTATAAAAAGCTTACATATTTATTCTTCATTGTCGCTAAAGAAGCTTGTGCAGTTGCTTTGTATTTTTACTAAAGAAAAGGTTTAATAATTTGAAATATTTATTTAATATGTCGTTAAATTTCATTGTCGCTCAAAGAAGCTTAAAAATTTATGTTTTATTACAAGCTTACATATTTATTTTTTATTGTTTAAAAAAACTTATACATTAATTTTTTTTGTAGTAAATCAATATTATTTCATATTTTGTATTTTAATTATCGTCAATTTGTTCTTCTGTAACCTTGAAAAATAATCATTGTATATTGAGAATATTGTATTTATTAATGTAATGAAATAAAAATATTGAATTATTTAAATTACCTTATTTTTTTATTAATAATATATTTTATTCACACCTTAATTTATACAGCTGTATTTGTCTGTGTAAATGTGTGTGTATATACTTGTGTCCCTGTCTGTGTGTGAGAGTCAAACTTAGTGTACTATATACATTTTACATTTATCCTTCTATCTTATCATTCTCATTCTTCAGACTTCATGCAATCTATTCTTCTTCTAATCCTTGTACACTTCCTATTTCCTCTCATCACATTTTCTTTCGCAGCACACTCACAGCTCTCAAACCACTCCCATCCTAATCTTCCTCGAACCTTCTCTTTCTCCATAATCTCTCTTGCACCGATCTTTCCCTTACTCTCTTTTCACCATACACTTGCCTCCTTACTATTCCATTTTTAAATCTTTCTCTTTCTTCTTTTTCTCTTCTGGCTCTTTCCTCTCTCTCCCACACCATTAAGGGCTCATCAACCACTATACCTTTCTCCAGTTTTCCTCTCCTAAATCTTTTTAACAACAAATCCCTTTCTAGTCTATTCTCAAAAATCATCCACTCAGCTCTCTTGTCTCCTGATACCTCCAGTGCCCAGTTCGCCTTACCAATACTATTTTCCACCCATGACTCTAACTCTTCCATGCTCCCATCTCCTCTTTTTAATACTAACAGCCCTTCCTTTCCATACATTTTTATCATATGCCCCATGCTTTTTCCTGTATTGCTGCTGCCTTCTTCATCTACTTTCTCTCCATCGCTCTCATCACTATCCTCCTCTACTCCTTCCTTCATTTTCATCTCTATTTCTTCCTCTCTATTCTCCTTTGTCTTTTCTGTCATACGAATAATTCTTTTCAATCTCCTTATTTCTCTTTTCCTATCCTGATTTTCCTTAATAAGGTCGCTTACCATCTCTTCAATTTCTCTAACTGCCTCTCTAGGCCAGTCAAAATAGGGTATTGTTCTGCCAAAATTAATAACCAGAAACGACCTATGCGATCATTTAGAAGATAGTCCTTAGATGTTTACTTATATGTTTTGGACTAGCAACTATGATTTATTAATTTGTTCTTAACAAATTAGTGTAAAAAAAACGCGTTTTTTTTTTGTTTTTTGCTAATAAAACGAAAACTATTTAACGAATCATGATGGTGTTAATGGAAAAGAATCGCCGAAAACAAGCCAGTTAAAATCTGGTATATCTATATATATCCTTTCTCCTCCATCCCCACTTTTTGCTGTGTACCGCGTGCTCGACCGTTTACGTCGATGTTCGAGTGCATATTTCACCCTTTTTACACAATTTTAATGAAAACTTAGAATATACGTTTAATAGTATATTGCTTTTAGTTTTCAAAACCGTTTTAAAAATGTATGTACGACGTTCTCAATCGGTAATATAAAGAAGGGAAGAATACCGAAAAAAAAATTGCAGTTGCGCAGAAACTAATTATTTGATAGTACCTGTCTTTGGCATGTTAAAAGTAGATATAATTATCTACTACTGTGCTAAATTTCAGCTCTTAATATTCATAAACAACAGAGTTATGAATTTTTATAAAAAATGAAAAATTTTCCGGTTTTTCCGAATTTTTTTTGGTTTTAATAAACCGATCAGGTTGTTTGACCTCTTGTTTTGTTGATAATTTTATTCTCTACAACTTTTTTATTGATACTATAATGATTCGTTGGATAGTTTTCGTTTTATTAGCAAGAAACCAAAAAAACGCGTTTTTTTGCACTAATTTGTTAATAACTAATTAATAAATCATAGTTGCTAGTCCAAAACATATAAGTAAACATCTACGGACTATCTTTTAAATGATCGTATAGATCGTTGCTGGTTACTAATTTTGGCAAAATAAGACTTTTTTTCGGTCTATTGACTGGCCTACTCCTTTCTCTTCTATCCTACTTAACCTCTCTTCCAACCTTTCACTCCATGCTTTATTTTTATCCACTCTTTTCTCTGACTTGCCAATACTTTCTTTTATCTCCTTTATGTTCTCTTCTAAACCTCTCAAACGGCTTTCACCTTTATCTTTATAGATACTCATTTTCTTATCTTTCTTGCTTTCCTAATCTTTTGCACCTTTTATTCTATTCTACTATCATCATGTGCTTTGCTTTACTCCTAACCTTACACTTTTCGTATACACTGCTACCAACTTAACTTTAACCCATACTATCTTCCCTATACTTACTATGTTCTTTCCTTATCTTCTGCTCTACTTTACTATACCTTCTTGCCTTCATTTCATTTTTTATCCTTTACACTCTTTCCTCGTCTTTATTTTTTTTGTTTTCTTTTCTTAACCATAATACTCTATTCAGAACTGCTTCTCTACCATTCTGCTCCGACAAACACCTAATCCAATCTTTACCTTTGCATTTCGATACTTCACATTTTTCAATTATATGTTTCATCGTTTCCTCTTCTTTTCCACATAGCCTGCATAATCTTTCTTACTCTTTTAACCAATGCTTGTTTGCATTGCATTCGTTTCCCATTCTAAATCTCGCTATTTTTTTAATATCTCTGCTTCCTCCCGCGTCTTTTCCCATCAGATAATTTTGTACCTTCAACCATCCATTTGTAATAATTCTCACCTTCTTTGCGTAACTTGATTTCTCTAATTTTTCCCACGTTTCTGCCCATTCTATTTCTTTACTTCTCTCTATAATTTCACTCTCTACATCTTCACTATTTCCTATTTTCCTATAAAATTCTTTCATCGCTAACCCTCTTTTTACCAAATGCCTTCTCTTTAAACCTTCCCACATATTTTTCCTCTCCTTACTATTTATATCACCGTTTTTACCTTTCCTTCTTCTTTCGCTTTCTTTTTTCTCTTCCCTTTCACATTCCTTTCTTCATTGCGTACTCTCCTTCTTCTCCAATCCTTCTCCATCTTCTCCCTCTTTTTCACTTGCCTTTCTTTTCCTTTGAAACCATTTATTTACTCTCTCATTCCAAAACCATACATCCTCTTCTCCTTCCAGTCTATTAAAAAATATTTTCACTTTTATTCCTTTTCCCTTTAACTCTTCTGCTTTTTCTCTTATTATGTATCTGTTTCTCCTTTCTCTCCATGTTAAATCTTGCTCCAGAAAAAACTGTGGAGCCTGCAAACTTATTTTTTTCTTTCATGATCTTCTGTATAATCTCGTAGTCCTCACATTGTACTACGACCAACTTCTCCTTGCTCACTACCTTCCATGCCTTTCTAATTTTACACTCTATCTTCAACTCCTTTGCAAACCACTTCATAACCTTATCCTTATCCTCTAGGTCCTATAGCTTTCCTCCTCTTATTAGTATGTTATTTTTCTTTTTTCTTCTTTCTCCCATTTCAGCCAGCCACATAACTTCTTTTTCCTCTTTTCCTCTGAATTCTTTGACAATATTGTTTACTTCCTTTTCCAAATTTGCTTCTCCACTGCTTATTCTCTTATCTATCTCTTCCACCTTCTTTCTTGTCTCCTCCAGAGCTTTTTTACATTCTTCTAACTCTTCCTTCTGCTTTTCTTCTTTCCTATTTCTTTCATTCTCTATCCTTATCGGCTTCTCATAATTTTGCCTACATCTATCTCTATCCACCATTCCTTCTGTCTCTAACCTGAATATTTCTTTGTTCACTCTTCCCTCCATACCTCTTATTACATCTTTTCTCATTTTCTCCCTAAACTTGTGACTTTCTATCTCCATTCTATTCAAGATCTCCATCATCTGCTCTAGTTTTTTATCCCCCATATCCTCTTCTTATCCTTTTAAATCTCTAAAAACAATGGTATTATTCAGGCTATCCTCTTCACTATTCTCCTCACCCGAGTCCTACTTATCACTATTAATCTTATTTGTTGCCTTCTTTCTCACTATTTTCTCTGGGCTTTCTCTTTCTCTTTTTCTTCCTCGCGCACCTTCTATCATTTCACTTTCTCCAACCCTGCACTCCTTTCATTTCCCTGCAAACTCTCCTTTTCCACTTTTATTCCACACCTTTCTTTCCCTTCTTACTGCAACAATATTATCCTCACTTTTAGCTTCAATAAATATGGTTATTCTACCTATATTCTTTGGCATTCTCACTTTAACCCCACTTATATGTACCTACTCTCTTCGCTTTTCTCTACCTTATTTCTTCTTCCACTAATATTCTGACACCCTTTCTTCTAACCTTCACCCTTATTTCTCTTTACTTTTATCCTATTTCACCTATTCTCTCTGTATATATTTGTTTATTTCCCTCCTTTTTACCTAACTCACCTAACCTCACTTTCTCCTTACTCTTATTCCACACTTTTCACTCTTCTTCTCCACTCTACACCCCTGCTTTCTCAAACACTCTACAAAACTTTCCCTCTACTTTTTATTTACTAATCTTTGATATTTTCTGTTAACCTTCTCTCAATATACAAATGCACAATTCTACACTACACAAAAATCACACTCTCTCCCCAGTCAGCCATATTGGACATCATAAATTACCTTATTAAAAATTATTCCATTGGCTGATATAAGTTTTTCTAACTCCATGTTTTCATCATTTAATACTTTAATAAAATCCAATCTTTTCACTTTTGATATATATTTAATATCTATAAAATTTTTAAATATACATATATATATATATATATACAATAAATATACAGGAATATTTTTATAAGTGTATATGCATATAATATATTATTATAATTGGTTTTACTATTTTATTCTATTTCTCCAATAATTTATAGTTTTGATCCTCTTACCCGATTCACATATTCATTTTCTAATTTATTTAATAAAACGTCTAATTTATATTGTCCATCCGCTATTGTTCCGATGTATTCTGATTCATTTTTTTTATGTTTTTGTGCAAAAGAATTTTTTAAATACCCTTGTATTTCTGAAAAATAAAAAATTATTTATATTATCATATTTTTTTCCAATAATATTTAATTACTTATTATTCCAGGTCTTAATTTTATTTCTTCGAAATTTATTTTAATTGGTTTGTAATTTTTCAATATGTTGTATTTGCCTAAATGAATAATATTCGGGTAAAATTTTAATGTTAAGTCATATATATTATATCCTTTATTGTATCCTTTTGCTTTTGATACATTAACATTCGCTAATAATATTTTCTGAAATATTAAAAAATGTTTAATATTATGTTGTAATTAATAATATTGTATTTTATAAAAATTTACTTGGTTTAATTTTAGATTTTTTTTTTAATTTTTCAATAATTGTTTTTATAAATATTGCATTGAATTCTGAATTCTTCAGAACTATTTATTATGAATTTCAAAATCCTGAAATCAGTTTGTTTTTGTTCGTTAACAAAAGTTTGTTCTTCGGAAATTTCTTCAATATATGCAACCAGAGATCTATTATATGTAATCAAAAATATTTATAACATACATTATATTTTTGATTTTTTTAATAAAGTTTTTAATACATACATTGATTGATCTCCTATTACAATTTTAGTTTTTGAAAATCCCGTTGACGGTATTTTTTTTTCTTTTTTTAAAATATGATCTTGGTATTTATCATCGCTTTTTCTTTTTAAATTTTTTTCGCTCATATTAATTCTATAAATGAATTATTCAATAATTTAACAAATGTTAATGATAAATAAGTTGATTATACATTTCTTATAATGTATTTTTTTTTAAAAAGTATTATATAAATATGAAAGTAATAAAATATTATAAATAAGATATTATTTTTATATATTTATTGTATTAACTTTTTCAATTTTATTAATATATACTTTACATTTTTATGTATTTTTATGTGACGTAATAAATTATCTTTTTGGTGAAATCCTTTTCCACAAATGTTGCAAATATTATTATAATGAGATGCATGACTTTGTAAGTGTTTTATTGAATGTTCATTTCTTATATATTTATTTTTGCAAATAGAACATTCTAATTTTCCAGGTTTGTTATGTTTTTTTTTAATGTCTTATATAACCTCTTTTATATTTTAATATTGTTCCACATATATAACAAATATATATTTTTGATGAATGAAATTTCTTATTATGTTTCAATAAATGGTAATGTCTCTCAAATGATCGATTGCATTTAGTGCAAGTAAACATATTTATTGCTAAATTAATATAATAATACTTTTTATATTATATATAGTGTAATTTAATATTTTTTAATATTATTAAGTTTTATTAATTATAACTTAAGTATAATTTACTATATACATATATATTTCATTATAAATTTTTTAATTTTCTACTTTAAATTAAAAATTTTTTTATTTAAAATATACGCAATTATTATACTTTTTAATTATTATTAAATTGGCCATGTACAAATTACGTAAGGATATTTTCATTACAAACGACTTTTCATTATTTATATGTAAGGGTCTGTATTTTTTTTTTCTTTCTAATTTTGACCCCTTACTTTATTTAACGTTTGGTAATTAAGTGGGGCTGGAATAATAAAAATTACATTTGAAAACAAAGTTTTTTTTATCATAGAATTTTTTCATTAATTAATAAATGAATATGATAATCGTTCGTTTTAAATCGTAATTTCATAATCTTAGAATTTTTTCATTTATTAATAAATGAATATGATAATCGTCAGTTTAAAATTGTAATTTCCAATCTTAAAATTATAGTATTTATAAAAATCATATGTATTAATACGTATTTCTGTATCATTAGTCTTCTTTGTATTTATTTATTTAGAATTATATAGGGACAATATTCTTATAGTAATATAAACTATCATGTGAATACATATAAATATATAGATACATGTGAGAATATGTAGACTTATACAAATTATGTATTATTATACATAATAAAGTATATATAATTGTACATAAACTATGTATAATTGTATATAATTCGTGTATAATTATATATAAATATAAAGGTAAACTCTTGTAAAATATTTTTAAACCTCCTCTTTCCATCTACGTGAGAGATTATAAGTTATTTGGACACCCTTTGTCCACCTATCAACCTTACGTAATTTGTACACGGGTCTAAAATTAATATTAAAAATTATAAACTTTTCGATTTTAATAATAATTTCAATAGATAAAATTTTTATATTCAAATTAAGAGCAGGCTGGATTTGCTGTTTATTTCTAATTGATTTACATCGATTAATACTCGAGTAAATAACAAAAAACTCAATTGTTACTCGGTCGGTATTAGATTGTACTCCAGCTTGGTCTTAAAAGAAGAATATTGTTACGCGATAAGTTTAAGTTTTAAAATTGAAATGTCTTAATTAATTATATATTAAAAATAATTAATAATCATTTGTTATTATTTTTATTTTATACAATTATTAAAAACCTTGTAAATTTAAATACAAGATTTATATTTACTTTGCTAATTAATAAATATTTATATTTTTGATATAAGTTAAAATAATTTGCTTGTATTGGGAAATCTGACACCATATATATAGCTAACCAATATGGCGTTTAGTGATCGGGAAATAACATAGAGCCTTATGTAAACTCAAAGCATTTTTACTATTTTAAATAGTAATTAACATATTTGCTGTACAAAGTTGATAAGAATAAATAAGAAAAGAAAATTTCCGAAGATGAAAATCTTTTAGAAGCTTTGCACGTTATATTTTGTGATGGGGAAGTGAAAAATATGAAAAAAGTGAGGTTAAGATAGCATCGTCACGCGAGAAACCGTAACACATTAAAAGAGAATCTATGTTCGTGTGAGCGGTCTGTGTAAACATAACATCGACAGCTGATCGTACTCAACCACATATACAATATTTCATAGTACATAATAATTTAAATACAACTTGCATAATTATAAACTTTCATCAAATTTATTAGTTATTTATATACTTATTTATTTTCATCAACTTTGTACAGCAAAGATATGAAATACTATTTAAAATAGTAAAAATGCTTCGAGGCTACATAAGACTCTATGTTATTTGCCGGTTACTAAACGCCATCTTGGTTAGCTGTATATATGGTGTCATATTTCCCAATAATGATTGTTACATAAATATATTGTTTCTGATTCCATAAAATGTTGCCGAAAAATATTTATCAAATATTTTTTGAAACCTTTCGTAAAATATTTCTGAAATATCTATTTTTTCAATATTACCATAAAAATTTTTCAATGGGTATCTTAGAAATATTTTAAAAATATATTATGAAATGTTTTGTTGCAATATTTCTAATATATTTCAAGAAACATTTCATTAAATATTTCCGAATGATTTCGTGAAATTCAATTATAAATTTTGTGAAATTTAATTGCAAAATCTATTAAATAATTTGAAAACTTTACATGAAATGTTTTTTGAAACATCAAATGCAAGGTTTACATTTGTTATAATTTATGTCAAATAGACACAAAAGCAAGGAAAAAAATTTAAAACATGTTTTTCTGCTATATAGTAGTATTAATAATATGCTATGTATTTCTATATTTACATTTATTAATGTTTTCATCTGTATATATAGATAAACATCCATCAAAGTTAAAAATACTTTTTTATAAGCGTTTTTTCTTTATTGATAATATGTATGTTAAAAAAACGTTGCTAAGTGCTTTAGTGCAATGCTTTCTCATAGAGCATATTAAGTTTGAAGAATTTCAATTTTATTTTTTAAAATTTGATTTTAATGTAAATGTTGAGAGTGTGAGCGAGCTATCTCTCACTAGGCTCCCTACTTCTCGTTTTACTAGCAACCGTGGCGCTGCACCTCGTCTGTGTTCGCTGCGGCTCGGCTCAGTCTTGTCCGAAGTTTTAGACAGAAGACATTGCCTTGGGCCTTTGTATGAAGCTGCCGTACTGCCATTGCAATTTACTGTTTATTGATTGTTCTTATAGGCTGGATAAACTTTTGTTTGAATAACATAATAAATATTAATTCTTGTGACAGTAGAAAATAAGAAGAAGACTTTTATTTTCAACCCAAAACAACTACTTATCAGGTTATGAGTTTTTTTGTTGTTTGGGTAGTCGGGCTGACTTGACTTTTAGAAGTTTTTCTTTGAGTTTGCTGGAGACTCGAATTTTTCCTGTGTGAATAAGGATTGGAATTTTGTTTAGTAGGAGATTGTTGGAAGTGCTGTGCGAGTACTGTGTTAAATTTTTTTCTCTTTCCTTGACTGCATACGGGAGAGAGAAAAGAGAAAGCGGGCTGAATTTCTTTGTGCATTGCTTGATTCACGTGAAATTCAAAAGACCTGTGTCGGTTCGTGGAATTTTGCAGGCGGGCGCGTGATAGGCGCAGACTCGCACGGCGCGTTACTTTTGTTACGGTTCTCTTTTTGCTTGCTTCTTCGATGGATCGTTCTCGTAAGCAGAAGGAGGGGAGCACGAAAAAGATAGCCTTAATAAACTCGTTGCTAACGCGGACGCGTGTTGGTTGCGGGTTTGAGGAATAAGTATATATGCTCGAAGTGTGCTCCTAACGTGTTGAACGATATATTTTCGTTTGAATAAACGTATCTATATGTTTATGTATGTATACACACATGTATTGAGAGGGCGCATGAATCACGCTGTGCTCTATTAAATCTTTTAAATAAGAAATGTTAAACTAATTGAATTTTTTTTGTATAATATATTTGCTGGAAATTCATATAATTTTTTTTAATTTCTTAAAATCATTTCATGTAAAATTTTTAACTTGTTTGAAGTTTTCTATAAAAAATTTTTTTATACTTGTACAAATAATTAGCTTAATTATAAACAAATTTTTTTTTGCGTTAAAATAAATCTGTCGACAGTCGAGTAAGAATGCTTGATTAAATAAGAAAAATCCTAGGTAATTTAGTAAGTTCGACAAATGAATAAAGATTAAAAAGAGAATAAATTACTAAAATATTTAAATCTCAACAGATGAAAGGAACTTCAAATTGTTTCTACTTCTCCAAGATCAGGTGTTGGAAATTTCGGAGCGACATCCGGGAGAAGGGATGTATCCAGAAATTAACGAAGATGGAGATATCTCGATTATAACGTCCTCAGGGATAAAATATCCTATAGGTAAAGTTGGATTGAATTATAAGCTTGAAAATTAAAATAAAACGACTCAAGTCGGAATTTTTTTTTGCATGCAAACCAGATCCAAATTAATGTTGGCCGGTGCATATGGTGTAGTGTATGTTGTTGCTGCTGCATCGTGTGTACCGATAAAGGCTGTAAGCGTTACTTAATTAATTATTGTACGTTAATTGAGTGACAGCTTTTTTATTTATTTTTAATTATATACATATATATATATATATATATATATATATATATATATATATATATATATATATAAAAGCCTCAAACAGATAACTGCTTATTAATTGTTGTACGTTAATGAAGCGGTTACACAGTAAGTTTCTGTATATGTGTATGAGTATATATAAAAAAAAATAAATAAATCATTTGAGCCCTTATTCTTTGATTGTTGTACGTTGAAGAATGATAACTCATAAACTAATTATATTACAGATATTTCCAAGGATGACGAGCAACTCGTAAACTCAGTAAAGAGAGAGCTGGAAAAAGCTAAAGTCAAGGAGGTGGCTTTCACTAAGGAGTCCTCCTCAAGCCAACATGAGGAGACTCGGTCCGAAAAATTGGATGATGAAACAGAGGGTGCACCAAATGACAAGCTGGAAAATAATGATGCTGGAGAGATTACTCAACATCCAGATCTGCCGAACACTAATGAGGCACTGAATCTGAAGTTGCAAGGTAAGAAATCCACTCCAGTCATTAAAAAGTCTGAAACAGTTAGACTGGATTTGGATCTGAGTAAATTTTGTCAGAAGAAAAAGGAAATGTATGACGATTGAATTAATGAATCTAATCTAAAGACTAACTTAAATTCAAAATTAGAAAATGAAATTTATAGTCATGATTACAATTCAACAAGCTGTAATAACACTGATGAGTTTACAGAGGTCTTAAAGAAGCTGGATCGCTGCAGAGAGATGTTGGGAATGTGAGAAAGGAATCTCATGAGAACATGGACCAGGTGGCACTGGTCCTGACCAACTTCCGCTACTCCATTGATGATAGACTAAGCTGGATTGAAGGAAAAGTCAACAAATGGGTCAAGGAGGAGAATGAAGGATTGCGAACAGCTGGAGTTGAGCCTGACTCAGAAGTGGTAACATGTTTGAATAATCCTACAAGTTCTATTAGAGAAATCAATGCACCCTTACAGCAAGTTCTTGAATTTATACAACGTAATTTATGCCAACTCCTTGACAGAAAACCTGCTTTCATTACGGAAATTTGTCGATGAAGGATTAAGCATTTATTTAGATAATAAATGCATAGATATTTTTGATCCTAAGTCAAAAAAAAACACTGGTATCAGGAATATATGAAAAACCATATTGGATTATAACGCTGGAATCTAATAGCTCGAATAACAGTGAAACATGGAAATCAAAATCTAGCAAAATTGTTGCATATATAGCTACAAGACAAAAAGAATATAATACTACAATAGAACGGATGGATATCGCAGATAAGTTTGAAAAGAATCAAATGGATACTGACCGAAGTAAACCTCAAATGATATTAGACTCAAAAACGAATAAGGTAAATGAAAAGCTTGATGAACCAATTGAATTGGATTTTGACAATGAAGAGTGATATAGATATTCAAATTTTCAAGATACGATTAAGAATAGAAAAATAAACAAGCTTGGAAGAGAAGAAGCAGAAAAAATCAGTTTAAACCCAGCAGAAAACTGGTACGAAATAAATAGTAAAATGTTGTGGCATGTCAGGTTGAGACATGCTTCTTTGAAATACCTGAAAGAATTTCAAAAAAAATTTCGAAACATAAAAGGATTAAAGGATGTTGTGTTTGATGATTCAATCAAGGAGTGTGAAGTATGCATAGTATCAAAGTTCAATAGGCTACCTTTCAGTTCGACCAGACAGAGAGCCACGAAACCTCTACAAATAGTTCATTCTGATTTAATGGGACCTATAAAACCTATTTCACACCCCAAAGGATATAAATTTATTTCAGTTTTTATTGATGATTTCTCAAGAGCGGCTATGGCATACCCCATGAAAAATAAAACTGAAGCTAGACACTGTTTGGAAACCTTTATCAAATCTACTAGAAATTCAATAGGATATGATGCAAAATTCTGTTATCTTCGATGCGACCAAGGTACCGAATTTACAGGAGAATACACCACAGAAGTACTAAATAAATTTGATGCTGAATTAAATACAGCTAGTCCTGACACACCTCAGCATAACGGCGTTGCTGAGCGTTTTAATCAGACTATTCAAAAGAAAATAAGAGCGCTAATGTACGATACAAATCTGCCAGAGAATATGTGGGATTTAGCTTTGAATGCTGCTGTATACTTCTACAATAGAACTCCACACAGCTCGAATGACATGGTACCACCACTACAAAAACTCAATTCAAACTTTTAACTTCACCTGGAACAGCTAAAACGATTTGGATGTATTGCATATATAAAGGTGCAAAGGAAGGTCGGTAATAAGTTTGATCAGCTAGGCAAAAGAGTCGTATTAGTTGGATACAAACCGACTGGATATATATTCATCAAACCAGAAGAAGGCAAGTACTTTGAAAGCAGAGATGCTCGATTCAATGAGAAACAAGTTTTTGGAGATAGATTCAACAAGAGAATCATAAAAGACTGGCATAATTCAATGGAAGAAGTAAATCGCGAAAAATGGTTTGTACAGTTTGAAAAACAAGATGAAATTTTGATCTCTGAAACGGAGGGAGAGAAAAGGAAAAGGGGACGCCCAAGAAAACATAGAAAACCATTACAACCAGAATCACATGAACTTGAATCTGACTTAAACTTGTTGGAGAACGAAGAAGTCAATGCATTGGTTGCTACAACGCAGAATGAACCAAACTCCTATAAAGCGGTCATGAGAGCAAAAGACAAGCATGAATGGGAAAAAGCTATTAAAAGTGAACTACAGTCAATGGAAAAGAAGGAAGTTTGGGAAATTGTAGATAGACCATCGAATTCGAGTGGAACAAAATCTAAGATCAAAGATTCAAGATGGGTTTTAAAAAGGAAAGTATCTGTGTCCTCTTGGAATCTGTATGTGTGGGTGTGTGCGTGTGTAAGTGTGTGCGTGTGTGGGTTTGTGCGTGTGTGTGTGTGTGCGCGCGCGCGCGCGTGTGTGTGTGTGTATGTGTGTGATTATGTATTCATTAAGCCAATTACATCTCAAAAAGTACTCGATGGATTTGCCACAAATTTTGCATTAAATTCATTTTTCTGTCTAACTCGGCGGAAAGATATTAAAAATTTGTTTAATTAGTGAATTTTTTTCCTAGAGCAATTTTATAAATTCAAATAAAAATGTGATTTTTTATTTTTTCTTTATTTTACTCAAACTACACGATGAATTTGCTATAAAATTAGTATGGATATTATTTACGACTGGCAAAAAAAAAACTTTTGAAAACTGATTTCTTTAGCAAAATTTTAATATCTTAGTATTGTTAATATTTCCTAAAAAATATTCATTTTCCATTTATCTTTTATTTTATGTACATTACTCGATAGGTATGCTCTAATATTTGTATGCAAATAATATGTTATTGTCAGAAGAAAACAAGCTTTTAAAAACTAATTTTTTTAGCGCAGTTTTAATTTTAGAGTATTTTGTAAATATATAGATACATTTTTATTTTCCATTTTTTTGTTATTTTACGTGAACCATTCGAAAGATTTGCTTGAAAATTTGTATACCATTCAATTGCTACTGTACGAATATTGAAAACTCATTTAATTAGCGTGGTTACGATTTTAGAGAATTAGAAAGATTTTGAAAATAATTTTGATTTTACTTAATTTCTTTTTATTTAACGTGAAGTACTCGATAGATTTGCTCTAAAATTGGCAAGGAAATTATTTGTAACTCCCAAAAATAGGGAAATTTTTGATAACTGATTTCAGTTATCAGAAATTCTGTTTTAGTCTTTAAGCATTTTTAAAATCTAAAAAAAAAGTTTGTAAAAAAAAAATTTTATTTATTTAGCTAATTAGATCTCAAAAACTGATCGATGTATTTGTTTAAAATTTATCATACAATCTATTTTTTTGGCTAACTACACTGGAAAAAAAACCCGAACCCAGCGTTGCGAAGTTAATCGTATTAGCGGGATGCGAACAACATTCGAAGCATAAGAATACATAAAATCGTAGTAGATTTATGCGTAACTATACCGCAGTCAATTATTGCGGCCGTCTTCTACAGTATAGTAACGTGAATCCGAGTAGAGCGCTGCGATTGCATTGCTGGGTCAATCGCTTCGACTCGTCGACATTATGAACCGGCTGACAGCCGAAACCGGGCACAACTTTTAGCGTTGCGTGGTTGCTTGCTTCGACTCGTTGGCGTCTCGCATGCCGCAAGCAGAGATCGAGCACAGAGACAACGTTGTGAGTTCGTATACTTCGTTTTTCTAGATTGTAGTACTGCGAAAGTCGATATTAATACTTTATGTCAATTTAAATTATGTGTTAATTTAATTTTCATATAAAAAGTGTTTATATGATTACTAAACAAATAAATATTTTAAATCTTTAATATTATTTAGATTTAATTTTATTTATTAACATATTATATAAAACGGTTATTAAATTAAATAAGAACTAATGTTTCGTTATACTTTAATATTTACTCGAATTTCAAAAATTGGATATCTTGTTTAAGTATATTCATTAATTATTTATAATAAAATAAAGTTGATCAATATTTTACACGAAAATATTTACTAAGTCGACTTAATCAGTTAATATAATCTAATGAATACCTATCTATCTATCTCAATGATATCTGATAAAAAATGTATTCGTGTGTTTTCTTCAAAATTAAGGAGAGAAAAAAGATCTTATAATCAATTATAAAATTAATATTTTTCTGACTCTTTAGCAAATTAAGAAGTATTCAGTTATTTCCCCGTTGAAAATAAGAAAATTAATCAGGCAGGTTTCCAATTAAGTTTTTTTGTATATTGAATTTCAAAAAAGTATATTTTGGGCGAGTTTAGTTATTAAACAGTATAGTATTCTTTAGAACATTTTTTCTAAATATTTCTTTTTTTTTACTACAGACATCATATTTTTTTTTTTAATTACAGTTCTTTAGAGTACTTAAATGAATTCAGTAATTATTATTAAGTTTATACTTTTTACTAGATTTATCTATAGTTTTTGCTAAAGAAAGTTTTGAAATCAATCAAGCAATTGTTGAGTACGTCTGTATTCAATTCATTCTTTTTAATAATATTAAATTCATGAAATATTTACAGTTTCGGCTAAAGAAAGTTTTGAAATCAATGAAGCAATCGTCGAGTACTTTTGTATTCAATTCTTACTTTTTAATAATATAAAATCCATAAAATGTTCAATTTATATTCTCTTTGATAGACGAATATTTAGAAAAAATTTGCCAGATAATTTTTGAAAAAAAAAGGGATTATTGAGATGAAGATAGCGATAGTACACATCAAAATTGAAAAAAAAAATGATATATCAGATCAACTTATTATTTCATTTATGAGTGAATATTACTACTTAAACATTGATGAACTATACTTGATCTTGGTGATATATATTTTATTTTATTCCTGATGAAAGATTTACTTAATAAACAATTTCCGCAACGATTAACTTCAAAGTTTCGGAATAATTTTCTATTTAATATGCTACGGTTGAAGACCAAAATTGTGCAATTTTATTTCTAAAAACTTGGCAGAAGAGCCATTACCCACATAGCACGGAAGCTTTCTGGAAGCTTCCACACTATGTGGGATATAGCATGGAAGCTTCCAGGAAGCTTCCATGCTATACGGGTAGCTTCTAACAACTTATATTTGAGAATTTGCTGCCATCAACTTCAAAATTATTTAGGCCTTTTTAAAACTTTCAGGGAAGATACCCATTTTAATTGTAATACTTTTAATAAAATAAAATTATGCATTCTCTATCTCACCACACTATCTTTTTATTTTTAAGTGCTGTAAAATATATTAAATTTTACTAAATATCTACAAAATAACTTGCCAGGCCCGTAGTTCAATATTTTATGGTGTAGTTAAAAATTGAAATGTTTATATAGTAAAGATAAGTGAGAGAAAACTAAGAATTTTTTTTCGTATTACATCGCATGCATTACAAAAAATAATTTTCGAGGTCAAGATAGAATTTTGTTCATTGTATTAGGATGTATCTTTGTTCTTTATCGTTGAATATTAAATAAAATATTTTCTATCAATATAAAACAAAAAAAAATCACACGCACCGTGATGTAAAAATATATTGTACAATATTTTGAGCGAAATGTTAATTTTCTTAATAATATATTTTGAATATAGAAAACTACTATCCATCGGATGTAAATAATCATTGAAAGGTATATATATATATATATATATATATATATGTAGATATATATAAATGGAAAATACAAAAATTAGTAGATTATGTTAACGATTACATAATAATAAATACGGATTGATTCTTTACGTTTGAGCTTTACTATATACAAGTTAGCATTTATCCTCTTTTATTTAAAAAAGTTAAAACAGAAAATTGGAAAAGCATTCTACAAGACTAAATTTTTTTACTCCTTTACATTGACAATATATTGTGACAGATAAAAATTGTACATATACACAATTGGTTCATAGATTCATATTTTTACTTATTATTCAACACACTTGAATTAGCTAACAATTCAATTATAAAGCAGTACTCACATACATTGAGCATTTTACCAACAAAATATTAAACTACGGGCCTGGCAAGTTATTTTGTAGATATTTAGTAAAATTTAATATATTTTACAGCACTTGAAAATAAAAAGATAGTGTAATGAGATAGAGGATGCATAATTTTATTTTATTAAAAGTATTACAATTAAAATGGGTATCTTCCTTGAAAGTTTTAAAAAGGCATAAATAATTTTGAAGTTGATGGCAGCAAATTCTCAAATATAAGTTGTTAGAAGCTAATGGCTCTTTTGCCAAGTTTGCAGAAATAAAATTGCACAATTGAAGGCCCGGATGCAATAAGGGCATTTACGCTCGGAGCACGCAAAATTGAAGTCACTTGGTAGTAAAAATTTCATTTTCTTCAAATTAATTTAAAAAAATTTGAGGTTGTAAAACTCATCATGCCGCATCTTTTTTATATTAACAGTTTTTTTATAAAATTTTTATTTTTCAAGAAAAAAATTAAAAACAAGAAAATTTTTTACATTAAATTTTAATACTTTTTTAAACTTAAATCGTTGTAATTCGAGTAAATATTAACCGATTTCGCTGAAATTTGAAATATATTTTCTAAATATCATAGTGAAATTTATGATAATTATAAAAAATGTTGATTCTCAAATTGTTAGTCGCAATTGTTTATTAATTAATACAAATTACAAATTGTGCGTTTATAATGTACTCGAGAAAAAAGTATCGAGGGAACTTTCAAGTACAAGAAACTTGTAGCGAGAAAGTTTTTGGTTTTTGTATAAAGAAGATTTGTGCAAAGTTTCAAATCGATTGATAAATAATTAAAAAAGATATAACAACATTTACAAGTAGCGCGCATGCGGTCGAGAGCTGCAGTTTTCTTATAAGTTAGATTCTCAGTGAATATTACGTCAACTGAATGACTCTTGGTAATATCATTTGGAAAAAGCAATAATACAAATATAACAATATAATATTTATTAAAAGTAAATAAACATATAAATAAATAAACATATAAATAAATAAACAAATAAATACATAAACAAAAATCTGTAATGTAATTATTTAATAATTAAATAATTACATTACAGATTTTTGTTTAATACTGATTTTTTGATTGTTTCAAAGGATTTCTTTTTTATTTTGTCTGTTAAACCTTTTTTTCTTTCGCATTAGTAACATGAGTTTTCTAAAAACACAAAATGTCATATTTTTAAACAATATAATGTTGGGATTTATATTTATAAAAGTAAGCATATATGCGTATGTACGTTCACTTTTAGGAATATTTTACTACCAGTCTTCTTTTGTATAACGATTAGACTTGTAAAATTGTTCATCACGAGGAATGAAAATTATTTTATACTTATAATGGAATCAAAAAACGGTCGGAAAAGAACGATGTATTATTTCTTGTTCTTTTTTGACCGTTTTTTGATTCCATTATTCCCCATGGTGTACAATTTCACAAGTCTAAACGTTAAACAAAAGAAGACTGGTAGAAAAATATTCCTATATGTTAAGACCACAGCACTTGCCTGAATCGTATATATATTTATGTCCTCGTGGGCTGATTTCGTGTCAGTATGTAAAGAGCATGCTAAATTTGTATTGGCATCCCATATGTCTCAGACGCGCTCCTCGACTTTTTACAAGATTTATATGTCTTCCTGAGACATATTGAGACTCAATATGTCTCAGGAGAAATCAATATGGCATCACCGATCCTACTATGTTTCGTTCAATATGTCAAAGAGCAATCATATTGAACGTAGGTTAGTGAAAAAAAATGACTCGCGCTTCGACAGCAGTTATACTCATTACAAAATGTCAATCTAAGAAACAAAAGAAAAAATCAATAGAACTAAAATTTTATTTTAAAAGTATTGAAAAAAAAATTAATATTTTCAGCTAATAAGTTATAGTTTCTCATACGGCCTACTTCGGACATAAAATCATCTATGTCCTTTGGCCGTTTATTCAGGTGGAATATGAATCGAGGACAATGTTTGTCGCTTGAGCTGAAATTGCCGAGGGCGCGCGAAGCGCGCCCGAGGTAGATTTCTGCTCAAGCGGCAAACATTGTCCTCGATTCATATTCCACCCGAATACGGCCAAAGGACATATATAACTAATATATATATATATATATATATATATATATATAGATATATATAGCATACGTATCAATGCGCATATACCATGAACATTAAAACATGTTATAAAGCAACTATATTCGTTGATACTGCGCATTTCCAGTTGCGCAGTTTATGCTGGCTGAAAACGATGAAGAAGAAAAAAATAACGAGAATACGACATTTCGAAATTTCAAACTGCATTTTCTTGTGAATGAGTGAATCGATTGTAATCAATTTTTTTTAAATTAAAGATAATGAAAATCTTGAAATATTTTTAATTGTATTTATGAGTATATATCGATGTATATTTATGGGATTCGATTTTGTAATTTTTGAAACTCTATTTTAAAGTATAAGTGAAGTGCCTCGACGTTTTCGTATTCGTACCTTAACTCGCCGTCGAGGCGCTACCGCGCCTTTTGATAGTAACCTTTCACCAATCAGATAAGCTAAAAAATTTACATATTGTAATTTTTAAAAAGCCACAGAGTGCTAACCACAGGTTCTCTTTGTTTTCTTTGGTAGTCTTGTTTATTTATAACCGCAAAACTATAAAAAAAAAGAATACGCGTTACTGTTCAAAACAGGTACAGCGACCAAAAGTGGTACATCGACCCTACTTCACCAGCGATGATTTTCTATTTGCTATTGAAGTGTTTTTTACAACTGCAAAAGTATTAGATCGATAACTTTATATGCTTAAAATTTGACAAAAGATGATTAAAAAATTTTTGTAAAAATAGATGCAAATAGCATTTTTTAAGTCCTTTCCAAATCTTTTTTCAAATTTTTTCTAGCTCAATTATTTAAAAAACTACAGCTGATTGAAAAAAAATGCAAAAATGAAAAAAATTTCAAAATTGCCAAAGCGATTATTTTTTTTTTAAATATCGTTAAAGAAATGTAAGTAAGCTAAAAAGAAAGCACTTAAAGAATACTTAAAAATGCTTTTTTTTAATTTTTTCTAGGATGAAAATTGAAAAAGATACGCTTTTTCAAAGTCGGGGAAAAAATTTGATAACCTACTCAGAATTATTGCCCGGTACTGTAATAAAAGAATATTTGAATAAAATTTATTTCAAATAGAATTCAAAGATTTAGGGATAAATTTTTAAACGTTCTAACTTCGTATGTAACTGTTTCGAAACAATTTTCAAATAGTTACCATTTTCTTATATTATAATATACACAATTGTGCTTGTGAATAAATTGTCCGTTTCGAAAATAATAAACAAAATTAATATAACGGGCTTATATGGAAACATTTTGTAATTATGACAGCTTTCAAATCAATAACATCAAATGATTTTTCATTCCATAAATATGCTAATGGATAACAAATTTATGAATTTTTATTTTTTCTTTGAATTATACTTTATAAAATTATGTAAGAATTCTTTTCTAATTTTAAACAAATATTTTATTAAAACTTTATTTCATGAATGCAATTATAAATTTATATTTTTAAATTTAAGGTATAAATGATTTTAAATTAAAACTTATGTCTTTAAATTAATGATATTTTATTAAAATTATAAATAAATTATATTATTTCAAATGAAATAAATATTTAGCACTGTATAATAACCTATATTTTTAATTGAATGTTCAATGTCATTCATTTAACTAAACAGTAATTTATACGTCTCTTCAAGTTAATTACATGACAATATAATTCTTTTTCTTAATGATTGTATAGGATTATTCAATGAAAGTAATATCTCATATATTTGTGCATAGATTTAATTTTTAAATAAACTTACTAGGAGAGTATCATATCTTTGGATCACGGATTTTGCTTAAACTTTGTGATAAATTTTTTAGAGAACAAAATATAGAAAAAGCTAAATTTATAGTCACAAACGCTAAATATTTCCCTAGTCCAGGCAATCAAAGAATATCAATAAAATATATTTTTCATTTACTCCCGTGGTGAACATACCATTTTTTTACTCGAGGCGCGAATAGTGGGTGTTTTCATTTCTGCTGTTAAGGAGAGAAGTCCACTTTTCGCGCCGACTGTAAAAAAAGTATTTTTTTATTTTAATATTGTAATTTCTTTGTATTAAAAAACGAAACTTTACTAATAAGGAGAGTAGTGCATCTTTGGATCACGGATATTTGCTTAAACCTTGGGATAAGTTTTTGAATAGCAAAATATGGGAAATGCTAAATTTATAGACAGATTCTAACGCTCAGTATTTTCGTAGTAACAGGCAATTAAGGGGATGTAAAATGGGCACTACACCTGTACTCATAAATAGTCACTATCTTTACATTTTATTGCGAAATTTTCAATGAAAAAATGCATTAGCTTGTAGTATGTACCATGAAGATTATTCGGTTAGATTTTTAAATAAATTCATTCATTAGTTATTGAGAATTTTGGGTTCCAAAATTATTTATTAACATTTTTCAATTTCGTACAGGAATCCAAATATCTTAAAAATTAATTAATGAATTTATTTGAAAATTTATCTAAATAATCATCATGGTACATACTACAAGCTAATGCATTTCTTTTCTGGAAATTCAGCAATAAAATGGAAAGGAAGCTAATATCTATAAGTACAGGTGTAGTGTCCGTTTTACATCTCCTTAAAGAATATCAATAAAAAAATAATTAGATTTTCAAACACTTATAGTTTATAAGCATTAATAGCTACAAGCTTAAAATACTTTTTGAATAAAAGTATTTTTTTATAAATAAAAAAATACTTTAGAAATAGAATTTGCAGTATATAAAAATTTGTTTTCTCTAAGTTATAGCGCGGTAAAGGTTGGATCTGAATTTTCTTTTCAAATCTTAAGTTAATAATAAAAGCTGAAATTTGGTTCAATCTTCATTACGCTGTAACCTTTGAGAAAAAAAATTTTTTATATCGCGCAAATGCTATTTTGAAAGGATTTGAGGATAGTTTTTATTTAAGTTTTATTAATGCAATAGCTATGAGTATTTACAAATCTAGTAAATTTTGTATTGATATTCTTTGATTGCCTGGACTAGGGAAATGTTTAGCGTTTGTGACTATAAATTTAGCTTTTTCTATATTTTGTTCTCTAAAAAATTTATCACAAAGTTTAAGCAAAATCCGTGATCCAAAGATATGATACTCTCCTGGTAAGTTTATTTAAAAATTAAATCTATGCACAAATATATGAGATATTACTTTCATTGAATAATCCTATACAATTATTAAGAAAAAGAATTATATTGTCATGTAATTAACTTGAAGAGACGTATAAATTACTGTTTAGTTAAATGAATGACATTGAACATTCAATTAAAAATATAGGTTATTATACAGTGCTAAATATTTATTTCATTTGAAATAATATAATTTATTTATAATTTTAATAAAATATCATTAATTTAGAGACATAAGTTTTAATTTAAAATCATTTATACCTTAAATTTAAAAATATAAATTTATAATTGAATTCATGAAATAAAGTTTTAATAAAATATTTGTTTGAAATTTGAAAAGAATTCTTACATAACTTTATAAAGTATAATTCAAAGAAAAAATAAAAATTCATAAATTTGTTATCCATTAGCATATTTATGGAATGAAAAATCATTTGATGTTATTGATTTGAAAGCTGTCATAATTACAAAATGTTTCCATATAAGCCCGTTACATTAATTTTGTTTATTATTTTCGAAACGGACAATTTATTCACATGCACAATTGTGTATATTATAGTATAAGAGAATGGTAACTATTTGAAAATTGTTTCATACAAGTGAAACAGTTACATACGAAGTTAGAACGTTTAAAAATTTATCCTTAAATCTTTGAATTCTATTTGAAATAAATTTTATTCAAATATTCTTTTATTATGTTTAATGGATTTTTAATAAAATGATACACTTGTATATATGTATATGAGATATTTCATGTTCACTGACACAGTTAAAAAATAAAAATTGATAAAATTGAGGGAATAAGTTCCAATTGGATCCCAAAATAGAATAACTAAATTTTAGAGCTCTAAATCTTTTTTCTAATTAATGTTTTAATGAATTTTTGATTCAAAACTATAGAAGCAAAGTAAAAATTTAATAGAATAATTTTTCTTATAAATAAAATATATAGAATGTAATTGAATTTTTAAAAATTACAATATGTAAATTTTTTAGATTATCTGATTGGTGAAAGGTTACTATTCAATATACAAAAAAACTTAATTGGAAACTTGCCAGATTAATTTTCTTATTTTCAAAGGGGAAATAACTGAAAACTTCTTAATTTGCAAAAAAGGCAGAAAAATATTAATTTAATAATTGATTATAAGATCTTTTTTCTCTCCTTAATTTTGAAGAAAACAAACGAATACATTTTTTATCAGATATCATTTAGATAGATAGATAGGTATTCATTAGATTATATTAACTGATTAAGTCGACTTAGTAAATATTTTCATGTAAAATATTGATCAAAAACTATTAATATTATATTATAAATATTTTGACAATATAATTTCGTTTCTATTAAAAACCTATTTAATAAAAATTGGTCGTTTTTTTTTAATAAAAACAAAATTCTTCTTCAAATTTCTTTACCCAAACTCATGATTTTACAAATAATTCGAAAACATTTTTCATTTACAATCACCATTATTTATAACAAATGTATACAGAACTTTCCAAAACTGGTATCAAAGTTATTAATATTTTCACGCGCTACCCTAGATTAAAAAAAGAAACATGTAAATCGGACCATATTACTTATTAAAAAGATTACACCGTGCGCATGCATGCTGGCCGTTTATATACTCTGTTACCTGATATTCTCACTCAATGTAATGCGTAAAAAAATTTAGAAATGATGATATATATAAAAACAATTTTGTATACATTAACGCCGTTTCACCAATAAATAATTTATATCATAAACTGGCTATTAAACTTTGAAACGAGTTAAAATGTTTAAAAACAATGGCGCAATTGTTAGTCAAAGTCAAAGCCATGTTACTCTTTTCATTTTCACGATAGAAAACTTTTAAAAAATTCAAATTAAAGGTCTTGAAGAGACCTTTTTTTCCATTTTATAAAATTAATATATATTAAAAATTGGCTAAAATATATGAATTTATTTATAAGAATTAAAATTGTAAAATCGGAAAAACGCTAAAAAATAGTACAAAAAGGTACCCTACCATTACATGCTCAAGAAGTTTAACATATTTGCAATAATTATTTTTGACTTGGCATTAATTTGAATTTTCGACTTTTTTTAATAAACAAACTAATTGTTGCTCTTCTTACGGGTTACAGATCGGCTTGGAGGAGGATTAAAGACAATTGAAAATCTTCCTCTTCCCGAAGTTTCATCGAACTTTAAATAAAATATCTGTCTTTAACTTTAATTTGAAAAATTACACATTTTCTCGAAAAACCGCATTTCCCTAGAAAATTTGAAAATTTTAGAAAGTTGCACACCCATAGTCTTAAAGAAAATTTAATCCTGAACAACTTTTGTACAGAAAATTTTCTTCTTGAGTCAAAAGCAGCGCAGTTACAGAGAAAAAAAGAAAAAAAAGTCGATTTTTCTATCTTAACTTGTTTATAAACCTTTTTCCACAACTTTTCGAGATGGCGCACATCGATATTCTTGTGATACATATTATCTACAATATAATTCTGCAAAAAACCGGCCTGTAGCACGTTTTCCAAAAAAATTGATTGAAATGAACTAATTTGACTGGACTTTTAAGCAAGTACTCCTTCATGCCATTATACTTCTGTCCTTGATTTAAAGTTTTAACTGAATTCGCCGTTTCTCGAATTACGTCTCTGTCTAAATTGCCGGTTAATAGCATGAAAGCAACGCTATCATCGCTCACTTTTCGCAATGTCATCTGCTTCTCGAACAACTCGAACCACGTTTTTGGGTCATGCCTCCAAAACCGAAAATTTATTTGTCGGGTTTGTAGAAAATTACCTTGAACTTATTGCTGGTGATCTACTCTAGCGTCTTTACCTTGATTCTTATCACTAGTATTACTTTCTGTGTACGCCGATGCTTTCGCGTTCTGTTAGTTACTGTTAGCCTCTAATGCTTCTTTACGTATCTTTAAATATTCAATGTTACTCTCATAACCGTTCTATAATTCGTCCATCTTACGTTTATAATATTCGTCTAATCTTCGCGTCTCTTTAGCTAACGCATAGTTATGACCGCCATTTTGTACAATACTCATATCCAGGAACGCGAACATTCTATTCTGATCAATTGGATTCCTAAACTTCTTAGGCCAGTCAATAAACCGAAAAAAAGTCTTATTTTGCCAAAATTAGTAACCAGCAACGACCTATGCGATCATTTAAAAGACAATCCGCAGATGTTTACTTATATGTTTTGGACTAGCAACTATGATTTATTAATTTGTTATTAACAAATTAGGGCAAAAAAACGCATTTTTTTTGTTTTTTTTGTTAATAAAACGAAAACTATTTAACGAATCATTATGGTGTCAATATGGTTTATTAAAACTGAAAAAAATTCGGAAAAACCGGAAAATTTTTCATTTTTTTAAAAAATTTATAACTCTGTTGTTTATGAATATTAGGAGCTGAAATTTGGCACAGTAGTAGATGATTATATCTACTTTTAACATGCCAAAGGCAGGTACTATCGAATAATTAGTTTCTGCGCAATTGCAACTTTTTTTTCATTATTCTTCCCTTCTTTATATTACCGATTGAGAACGTCGTACATACATTTTTAAAACGGTTTTGAAAACTAAAAACAATATACTATTAAACGTATATTCTAAGTTTTCATTAAAATTGTGTAAAAAGGGTGAAATATGCACTCGAACATCGACGTAACCGGTCGAGCACGCAGTACACAGCAGAAAGTGATCCTTTCTCCTTCATCCTCACTTTTTGCTGTTTACCGCGCGCTCGACCGTTTACGTCGATGTTCAAGTGCATATTTCACCCTTTTTACACAATTTTAATGAAAACTTAGAATATACGTTTAATAGTATATTGCTTTTAGTTTTCAAAACCGTTTTAAAAATGTACGAACGACGTTCTCAATCGGTAATATAAAGAAGGGAAGAATACCGAAAAAAAAAATTGCAATTGCGCAGAAACTAATTATTCGATAGTACCTGCCTTTGGCACGTTAAAAGTAGATGTAATTATCTACTACTGTGCCAAATTTCAGCTTTTAATATTCATAAACAACAGAGTTATGAATTTTTTAAATAAATGAAAAAATTTCCGGTTTTTCCCAATTTTTTTCAGTTTTAATAAACCGATCGGGTTGTTTGACCTCTCGTCTTGTTGATAATTTAATTCTCTACAACTTTTCCATCGACACCATAATGATTCGTTAAATAGTTTTCGTTTTATTAGCAAAAAAAACAAAAAAAATGCGTTTTTTTGCCCTAATTTGTTAATAACAAATTAATAAATCATAGTTGCTAGTCCAAAACATATAAGTAAACATCTGCGGACTGTCTTTTAAATGATCGCATAGGTCGTTGTCGATTACTAATTTTGGCAGAACAATACCCTATTTTGACTGGCCTATCTCGTTGTCATTTTCTTTATCATTACTTTTCGGCGTACTGCTGCGCACAGCAGACACGTATTTCTCATTGCTTATCTTACTAACGTGACTCGCGTCATCCGCAATTTTGTGATTTGAGGTTACTACGATCTTAATGCAAATTACAATTGTTTCTTCGAATGTTTCGAGCCAACTGTCCCCGATCAACTGTACTGCTAATATTAAAACAAAACTTCAGTCTTTAATAACTAGAATAAGTAAAAAATTGAGACGAAACAAACACGTATGCAATAAAAAAATATTAAATAAATAGACAACACGCGAATAAATTAACACGAAATTGAATAAATATATGTACAATTTTCTAGGTCAATTGGCTAAAAATGAAATATAAAAGATAATGAAATATAAAATTACAAAAATATAAACCGAAATTAAATACTTTGCTTTAATACTGATAATTCGATAGAAAAATAAAATTAAGGAAAGTTATTGCACACTAAAGCACAGTACAGTAATATTCTTGAGTGAAATAAAATAAAATTTTTTTTTAAGAGTCAGCTGTATACCGACACAGTTACCTGTTTTACCGAATCTATTTAAAATTTATTTTCTATAAAAACTAATAGCTTCAAGCAGAAATAAAGAGATGGTTTCGATTCGTGTAATAGAAAGCAATATTTTCTCTGATAAGAATAATTTAATTCCACCGCTTTATTTTCAAGAAAAGTTGGAATAACTTGAAAATCCCATTATTTTACACTAATTTCTAATTTTTTAAGTTATTCCAACTTTTCTTAAAAACGAAGCAATAAAATTAATTTATACTAATCAAAGAAAATATTACATTTTATTGCTAATTTTGGGAAAAAAGTCAATTTTTTAATTAGAAAAGGACAGAGATACAGCGGACTCTTAATCTAACTTACAATGTTACAAACTACCTTGACGCTCTTTGTCTTGAAAATTTTCGATTCTCGGGTCCTAACGGTTCTAAAATTTAGAAAATTCCTACTTAAAAATCTCCGCATAATCGAGTTAAAGTTTTTTTTCTACCCTTATTATTTTATAGGCACTGCAACGAGTCCGAAATGCATTTTTCTCATTAAAATGAAGTAAAAATTTTCATTGAGGGGTGTCCTCACACCAGCACAGAGATCTACCTTATCTACATTTAAATTATGCATTTTAATAAAAATTTAACTATTTTTGACCAAAATTCATAGAAGAGGCACATTCTTAACATTCTAAAGAATTTATTGCAACGTTAAAAGACAGAATAAAAGTGAAAATGAAGAAAAAAAACTGCATATTACGATTATTCATAACTACATTGATAAGTTAATCGTATTAACGGCAGGCCGGAGTAGAACCTGATACCGACCGAGTAACAATTGAGTTGTTTGTTATTTACTCAAGTATTAATCGGTGTATCTGCAAATTGAAGGTTATGCGCAATAGATATTAGTATTACAAATATTTATGCACAAGAAAAAAAAAATCTATCGCTTTGTTTTTGAGAAAAGTAAGGAACGCGAAAATATTATAAACATAATCTTTTACTTCGGCGTTCCTTACTTTTCTCAAAAACAAATCGGTAGATTTTTTTTTTCTTGTGCATAAATATTTGTAATAATAATATCTATTGCGCATAACCTTCAATTTGCAGATACACCGATTAATACTTGAGTAAATAACAAAAATGCCAATTAGACAAGTACAGCGAATCCGGTCTGCTCTTAAGCAGTTTTCGTCTTTATTTTTACCCTTATATTGTCTTTTAACGTTGCAATAAATTCTTTGGCATGTTAAAAATGAGCCTCTTCTACGAATTTTAGTCATGAATAGTTAAAATTTGATTAAGATTCATAATTTAAATGTAGATAAGGTAGAACTCAATGTCGGTATGAAGATTCCCCTCAAGTTGATATGCAGGATCAGTCGATAAGGTAGATCAGTTTTAATGTATTTTCAAAATAAAGAAAAAATAATAATTAGAAAAATTTATTTTTTATTAAAAAATATAGAGAAATAGATAATAAAATTTTCTATGAAAAAAGTTTCAATAAATTATTAACTTTTTTAAAATTAAATATTAATTCAAATTTGAATGAAAAGCCCGCCGTAGGCCGGTCCGCGTGTTCGAATCTCATTCGCCAAGGGACCAAGTGAGAAGCGCAGCGCTTCTTGTCTCTCACTTTTGGTAAGAGAGAGGCAAAGAGACGCGATGCTAACGCGTCGGTACAACGTTACACTTAATTATAACATTAATTTAATGAATTTTTCGATCGTTTAACTTAACGAATAAGGGAATTATTGAAGATATAATTCAAGTTAGACATTTTCTTCATTATTGGATTATTCTAAGATCTTAAATCAACTAACAGATAAATCATTATTAAAAATGTCTAAATTACACTAAGTTTGAATCCCTAGCGTAAACGGGGCTTTCAAATCATCTGACGACTAAAAAAGACTTTAGGAAGGAATTAATTGAATTAAATGATAATTTTTAAGAAGGCAATATAGTAATTCTATGATTTAATATATTTTTTTTTAAATAAATACTTTTCATAAATAAGTTTGCATCTTAAGGGCAATTTCCTATTTAAGTAATATCTTTATTATCTAATGCAGTACGTAGATGGGGGTATCCAAGTACGCTGGGGATAAATACAAAGAGGTATCCGCGCATATCTACTTGACAGCTTAGATGAAGTAGATTATCTGAATAACCAATTAAGTAATAGGGGATCAGTGAGCTCGGGCTCGCGCAGCGAGAGGAACTCATGATCATTCTCTCTCGCACCGCCTTAGTCATTAATACTATAGATTCAAATTAATTGTTTTCTTTGCTTTTTCTCTGTTTAAAGTAAGATAGAGACACGATTCTGTTTATTTGTTTTTCTTAAGTGTTTTTTTTAATTTATTTCCGTGCTACATGTAGATACTTATTAGCAAGTGTTAATTAATTAATAAAAATAAATATCTTTAAGATTGTTTCATCACGAATAAACTAGAACTTGTTTTATTTTTTTTTATTATAAGTAATCCTGCGTATAAGCTAAATCTTTGCAGGATTACTGGAATTTGTCATCAATTAAAAATAGAGTCAGTGTAATAACAGTGATTGTGTGTAACATACATAACTAACAAAAAATATATTTTTTTTATTTTGACTAATAAGGGAAAAGACTAAGCCTTCGGCCGAAAAGCCCCGAATAGTAGTTCTGTGTTCTCATAGAACCGCTGCGCATTGCACAAAAGCCTGATGGTGATGGGTGTAAAAGGGTGCTGAAAAGCTGCCCTTATCCAGCGGACACGACGTGCATTTTATGCCTGGTGATGCAAAGGTTATCGTACACCAGGGATTAAGGCTATCTTGTCTGTTTCAGGTTATAACCAATAAACAAAATTTCCACACGACCTATTTTTACTGGGATTGATAGATAAAGCTAGTGCATGAAAAGCCAAGGAAAATCAAGAGTGGTTCTTCTTTTTTTTTTGTTGAAAGATATTTTTCTTATAAAATTAAATCAAATTACTTTTATGATTCATTTTTTTTTGTCTCTTTAAATTAAATTTAGATATTTTTTTTAGATCTTTATTTAATTATGATTACAGTAAATATTCATTTCAATTAACGATTTACTAAGAATTTGTTTTTTTATTTTTTTTTCAACTTATTATGTATCAAATCTGAAATAAATGAGAAAAATTTATAAAAGACGTCAGAAACATGATCAACTTAAACAAAAATACAGTGTTATTTATTTCACAAACCATCTAATGTCAATTTTCTGTGGGTCGTAGATTAAGTGTTATTTTGCATACGAATATGTTATATCCAATATATTAAATCATTAAAAGAAATTTTATGTAATATCAAAACAACGAACCCAATGGACATTGCTGAGTCGTAAAGTCGGCGAGTATATTAACTTTACCAGAAGAAGGCAAGATTGGTATCTTTTTTTTGCTGCTTATTTGTAAATAATTTGTTTAAGTAATAATATATACATACATCTATTTTGAAAAGAAAACAGAAAGGTAAGATCAATTGATAAAATGCAAATTGAATATTAAATTAGGCTTAGCTGATCTTGCTACATTTCTTAACATTTGACGTTACAGCACATATCTATCTATATATATATATATATATATATATATATATATATATATATATATAGTCGTAAGACAAGATTCAACCGACCCCCCTCAAATGTCTGTCGGTACAGCCCCCCCCTCAAATACGTTGTAATTCCTCTTATAAATGGCTATTCCAAAATTAACCTAACTAAGGCCCCCCCTCAATTTTTATAGCCCCCTCTCATTATTCCCTCCCCCTCACTATGAAATTATGTTTTGGTAATTAGTAATAAAAAATATTCTTATTATTAATAAAATCCTATTATTATAATAACAATTATAAGTAATTGAATATTATTATAATTAGTGATATTTTATTATTATAAATATAACCATAACTAATTAATAATATAAAACTTTTTCGCAGTATTTCATTAATATTCTGATATTGAATTTCAATAATAAAAAAAAAATTATTATTATAAATATTTCATTAATATAATTGCAAACATAAATAATTGATAATACAAAGCTTCCTCTCTGCATTTCCTTTATTCAGATGAATATATAATATTTTTATTTTTTCATATTATATCTTTATTTTTATTATTGAAAAAATTTACTAATTACAAAAGTAAATTATAAATTACAAAATGAATTTAGCTTAATATCCATAGGTACTTTATTAACACTTGTATTTAAATGAAACATGTTTTTTTTTGAAATTAGGAATAAGATATTTACATATTTATCTTAATAAAAGATTTCTGGGCTCGAGACCAGCAAAATATATGACTGCATTTAAAGCTTTAAAAGCTTACAAATTCATTTCTTACTGTCGCTAAAGCGTGCAGATCTATTATTCGTTGTCGATAAAAAAAAGCTTATAAAAGCGTACAGATTTATTATTTGTTGTCGCTAAAAAGAGCTTATAAAAAGCATACAGATTTATTGTTTGTTGTCGCTAAAAAGACTTTATATAAAGGTTACAAATTTATTTTCCATAATCGCTAAAAGAAACTTTTTTTTTCAAATTATAATGAGATATTTTTAAAATTTTTGGATTAAGAATGATAAATGTAGAAACCTGTAATGTCGGTATTTTTCAATCAAAACGAGAACAATATACTTGACTTTTTTTAATTTTTATGTAACGTTGTTGTATTTCAGCTGTCATTGCGATGCTAATTAGCGACATAGATCGTCAGTGCGTTTGTGAACAAAGCACATGCAACGTACAGTGGTGCTTGTATCAGCCTTGGAATTTGTGATCTCGAGGTAAAGAATTCATAGCTCTACACTTAATAATATTATTTTTAAAATAAAATTTTTGCAATAGGAAATATTAAAGAATAGGTGTAATATAATTAAAATTAAAATATAATATACCCTATGTAATCTATGTCAACGTATATAAATATACACACTTATAAAAGAAGCCACCAGTCACTGTATAAAGTAAGTTACATTTAAATACAATGAATATATAGTTATGAATGTTTATTTTAACCAATTCATTTTGTTGACTTTTTTCAAGTTTTGAAAAAGAATTGTAAAAAACATATACTTTTTTCAAATATATTTGAAATAAAAACTAAAAGTTGGTTATTTATATTTGAAATTTTTATATTTGAATTTCAAATATTTCAAATAAAAATATATATATATATATATATATATATATATATATATATATATATATATATATATAACCTCATATCCAGGTACGCTGCTAATAAATATTATAATTTAACTCTTTTGGATCAAAATAATATGGAGAGACTACAAAAAGTGCACAGAAACTTGTGGCATACAATCTTTGCAGTTACTCACTTTATTATTCATTACATATAAATAAAGAAATTCATATGGAAATATAAGTTTGAATTTATAAACGTAACTCAATTGACGATTGTATCATCTGTCCTGTGGGCACTTACTCTATAGTACACATATATACACACACACATACTCCCTAGTAACGTATGGGTATACACCCAGGGGGGTTGCTCTAGAAAATTGCACAACTTTGTATCACAGAGACAGAAGATATGAAATCAATGTGCTGAACAAAGATAGCATATATCGATATACTAAGTTTATCGCTTCGGAGCAACCCCCCAGTAGTACGCGTGTAAGTACATTCACATTAGTAAACATATATAAGTGCCACGCGCAACTAGCGGTGCGCAGAACTAGCGCCGAATCGTGTGCTCTGGTCGCAGTGTACAAAGTCCGTCACTGTGTTCGCAACCTTTAGAAAGATAAGTTTTCTATCTTCTGATTCCAAGGTGACTGTATCGCTTATTAAATAAACCAAGCCTACAAATCTATTTTCTAGTGGTTCTTATTTCTACCTCGACTACCATCTCCGAGCACGAAGAATCCGAAGTTCTATTTCTTATCATGATAGAGACGAAGACAGAACGAGGTTTAAGTATCAATTGTTACTTGAGTTGGGTCTATGAATTCGAGCCATAGATCCAAAATTAGGCTTGAACTCATAGTCATGTCTTGAGTATTAAGTATCACTTAAAATTAAAGTATTGTTACTTGAGTATCAGCTGTTACTTCAATTAAGTGTTAAATTGAGTGTTGTTTGAAGTAACAGTTGATGCTCAAGTAACGATTCTTAAGTTTTAAGTCATATTTAATACTCAAGTTACGACTATGAATTTGAGCCTTACAGTCGATGTGTGTGCTCAAACTCAAACCTCATTCTGTTTTTGTTTCTCTCACAATGAAACCTCATTCTGTCTTTGTCTGCTTGAGTTTGAGCATCGACTATGAATTCAGGCCAGTTTTCAATGAGATCACTTAGATAAACAAAAACTATGACTCGCATTTAGAAATGTAACTTGAGTATCGGTTGTTACTTCAACCTTATTCTGTCTTATTCTCTCTTATGATAAGAAAAAAAGACATTTAAATACGTTTATTGATTCGAACCTATGTATATAAGGTTAACCTAAATATATATATATATATATATATATATATATATATATATATATATATATATATGAAATCATCGAAAAAATGAAAAACAGAAAGTAAAATATAATTCAAACCCCTCAGAATATACTGCAACCTGATCATAACGTCAAACAATTGTAGAAATCAGATTGTTCGACAATATTTGAACGTATTATATTAAAAACCTTGATTAAACTGATACCACCATGACAAGCAGAAAAAATTATACATAAAATCGTTATTTCAGCTCTCAATTTTTAGCACGAACTATAAAAAAATCGAGAAAATATCGGTTTTTCTCGATGATCAGGGTTGCAAACTACTTTTTCTTGAAAGTAATAGCACGATTATAACGAGCAAAAAACAAATACGCAAAAAAAAGTCATTCAAGCTCTTAACTTATAACATAATCTATAAAAAAATATGAAAAAGTGCAAAAAAGTGGATTTTTTGCAAAAAATAAGGGTCAAATGCCTTTTATCCTTAAAACTAATAGTACCGTCGTAAAGAGGGGAATAAAATACACCAAAAATCTTCGTTTGGACTCTTAGATTGTAACATAACCTATAGGAAATACGAAAAAAGTGCAAAAATATCGGTTTTTTGAGAAAATCAGGGTGGCGCACCATTTTTTTTTTAGCTAATATAACTATCGTTAATAAGGGGTAAAAATATATTTAATAAATCAATTTCAAATCTAGCACCTTAATAGCGAGGGTGTGAAAATAACAATTTAAATCTTAAATATCAATTTTAAGGTTGATATTTAAGGTTATGTAATCTGCAAAAATTTTTGGTTAATTGCCATACAATAACCTACCCTTATATATTTTTGCAAGAGTCTTCCATGTAAAGGAACGTCAAAATAAAATAAAGTCGAAAAAACACTTATTCTGACTTTACTGCGCATGCGCAAGGGTTAGAGGGCTGAAAATTGGTGTGTTAAAGTTTTTTTTCAACCTCCCTCAAATGGTACATGAGCCATGAGGATTCTAAGAGGGGGCAATTTCACATGGTAACCCGCCTATAGCCTTTCACAAAATTCATAATTAAATTTCACGAAATCTTTCGAAAATATTTAATGAAATGTTTCTTGAAATATATTAGAAATATTGCAAAAATTCTTTTGCACAAACAAAAAAAAATGAATCAGAATACATTGGAACAATAACGGATGGACAATATAAATTAGACGTTTAATTAAATAAATTAGAAAATGAATATGTGGATTGGGAAAGAGGAACAAAACTAGAAATTATTGAAGAAATAGAAGAAAATAGTAAAAACAATCATAATAATATATTATATGCATATACACTTATGAAAATATTCATGTATATTTATATATATATATATGTATACATATATATATATATATATATATATATATATATATTTAAAATTTTTATAGATATTACATATATATTGTGACCACTCTAATATAAATTGTGTAGAAAAAGAGAGAAAATAAGGAGTAAAAAAAGAATTAATAATAAAATACTTATTTTCTCTCTAAATCAAAGCATAATTCATCACCGGAGCGCAATATAGAAATTAAAGTGAAATAATGAATGCTTGAATGTGTGCGTATACGCGCTTATGTATAACATGCGATCAGCACACATTCAACCGCTTCGATAAGTTATAAGATGCGAACACATGTACATAGGTATATCCCTTCTTTGTAGCGCGTACAAGGGATTCTATGAGTAAAAGGTGTGGTAGGGAGAGAAAATGTACGGGTGTCAATGTAACAGACGATCCTACTACTTCCAAACGATGTAAGAGTGGGAGATCAGCGGCGTCGGCGGCTGAATCGACGAGCGACGAGTTTCGAACTTGTGAATCTGTACGGCACTCTTTGGCCGGCTTCCTTCAAATAAAGTATTAAAAATAAAATCTCGTGTTACTTGTTATTTATTTCGTTTGTAGGATTAATATTTGATTATTAATTAAAGATAAAAGCATAACTTGCATTATTCGCGTAGTGTGAATTGAAAGAAATAGTGATCTTATGATAAGTGAGACGCGAAATAATTAGTTATATGCTACTAACTCGTACATAGGTAATTCATATAAAACGAAATAGTTTTTGAATTAACCTTATCTCACTCTATCATTATACATAAATTTCTAGTTGTTTATTAAGACGTAATAAGTTTATGTTTTGAGGCCAATAAGAGGCAAACTAACTACTAACAAATAACAAGCACATATAGACCCCGGACTGTACGTGGCATGATGTCCACTGCAAAAACGGGTCTGTGCATACTGTAACCCTTATATCCTTTCCTGGTACATGAGCACTTTGTGCTATCCTTTTTCAGGTGATAGGGTAGTAGGTCACAATATTAAAAGTAAAAAGATTGGAATTTAATAAAGTATTAAATGATTCAACATGGAGTTAGAAAAACTTATATTAGCAAATGAAATAATTTTAAATAAGGTAAATTAAATAATTTAATATTTTCATTTCATTACATTAATAAATACAATATTCTCAATATAAAATGATTATTTTTCAAGATTACTGAAAAACAAATTGATGATAATTAAAATACGAAATATAAAATATTATTGATTTACTACAGAAAAAATTAATGTATAAGTTTTTTTTAACAACAATAAAAAATAAATATGTAAGCTTGTAATAAAACAAATTTGTAAGCTTCTTTTAGCGACAATAAAATTTAACGACATATTAAATAAATATTTAAAATTATTTAAACTTTTTTTAGTAAAAATACAAAGCAACTGTACAAGCTTCTTTAGCGAAAATGAAAAATAAATATATAAGCTTTTTATAACTACAATGAAATATAAATTTTTAAGCTTCTATTAGCGACAATAAAAAATAAGTCTATGAAATTATTTTAGTAATAATAACAAATTAATCTGTAAGCTCCTTTTAGCGACAACTAACAATAAATTTGTATGCTTATATGAGATTTTTTCAGCGACAACAAACAATAGATCTGTATGCTTCAGCGACAATAATAAATAAATTTGTAGGCTTCTTTAGAGACAATAATAAATAAAAATGTGAGCTTCTTTTAGCTATAATAAAAAAAAAAACACTCTTAATGCAACCATATATTTACATATGTTGATCTCAAGTCCAAAAATAAAAAATGCAAAGAGGGAGCGTTTTCTTTGCATCTTCTCGATATGTATAAAATTTATGACATAAGAAGATGAAAATATTTATTTATAATTATAATTTTCTATTATTCTATTATTCTATTTTTTATTATTTGCTCATAAATATTATTAAATATTATTATATACAATCATTACTTGAAATTTTATTGTTATTTACTATTCTATTTTAAATTCATTTAAAAAATATATAAGTTTGATTCATTGTGAACTTTTGAATATCGCGTTAAACCATCTTTTTTTATTAATTCTAATTTTATCACTCCATATCTTATATTTTTATGTATCAATGTTTTCTATTAAACTTTTTCCACATTATAAAATTTAGATTCATTATGTCCCACTCTTCTATTTACTTTGAAATTGACTGTCAGCAGTGTGTATTCGGGGGGTTGGCGAGCGGAGCGAGCAGGGGGGAACCCTTCCTAGTATATATATCTATTATACATATGTATATGTATATATATATATATATATATATATATAAATTTGTAATATAAAAATAAATACTTATAAATGGAAAAAACTAATTCCATTTGTGTATATCTATATTATGTATGTTTTGATGTACAGACGATTCTAATATTACATTAAAATTGTTGAAATTAAAAAAAAATTGTAAAGATGAAATTACGTTTGCTTTCTGAGATGATGATAAGTTTATTAAGAGGAGGCCATATAGCTCTGTCCTTATCTAATCTAAATTTTCTTTATTATTGATAAATTAAATATTGTTACATAAAAGAAAGGGCATAGCCCAATAGATTTCAGGACGAGCAAACGATCCTATTTTATGAAAAAATATAAAATTTTTATTAGCTTTCGAGTGATGTCTAAAACGAAAAAACAATTATCAAGTTTAATTGTTTTTCCGTTCAAGACGTCACTCGAAAGCTAATGAAAATTTTATATTTTTTATAGAATAGGATCGTTTGCTGGTCCTAAAATCTATTGGGCTATGCCCTTACTTTTATATAACAATATTTAATATATCAATAATAAAGAAAATTCAGATTAGACAAGGACAGAGCTATACAACCGCCTCTCAAACAAATAGTAAGCTTATAGGTTTTTAGAATAAGGAAAAACTTTCAATTTGCGCACTAAAAGCAAGTTGTCATGTATATATAAAAAATATTCAACGTGAAGCTATATAAAAAAAAGAAGAAACTAAAGCTGATCCTAGTAACTAGAAGAGTATCACAACTCCAGATCACGGATTTTGCTTGAACTTTGGGATGAGTTTTCAGATGACAAAATATGAAAAAAGCTACAATTATAGTCACAAACCCTTAATAATTCTTTAGTTACAGGCAATTAAAGAAAATCACTAAAAAAGATACTAGATTTTTAGCTATAACGTAATAAGCATTAAACCTAATTTTAACTTTTGTTATAACTATCTTTTTTCTATAACTTCGGGAGAAAACAATATTATGGTATGCTATAATTACTATTTCGAAAGGAATTGAGCTCAGCTTTCATTAAAAAAAAGTTTCAAGCTTCTGGCTATCACTGATTAAGAACTATACGCGTTGAAAAATCTAGTAACTTTTCCAGTGATTTTCTTTAATTTCCTGTAGCGGAAGAGGTTCGGTTGTGGGCATGGTTTAGTTGTGGACAACCCTGCGTTTCTATTGACAGAAAGCAGATGAGACTTTTCAGACTAATTTCATTTATGTATTATGGCAGCACGTTTTTTCATGCCAAATATCGAAGCGAACAAACGGGTTTGCTTCGTGCTGTAAGCAAATTAATTTTTCTGTGCTTTAACGAAGCATGCGACAGCGTTTGAATGTAGATTTCTTAATACTTCTGAACTTATAAACAAGCATTTTTCAACAATAAAATTTGTGAATTCTGATCTTGCCTGAAACCAAAAAATACGGGATGAAACTGGTACCACTAGATAGGTAATTTGGTCTTCTATCAGACAAAAAAAATTCAGCAAAAAAAATGGCCCTAAGAAAAATGCAGGTGCATAAAAAGTGCATTTTTTGGTAAAAGGCATATATCTAAGTCATTTTTTAGTCTTTTTGGAAACTTCTTGCACTTAATTGAAGAGGGCTCAAAACAAAATAAAACAGGAAAAGGTTTACCAAAATTCATTGAAAATTGGTAAAACGATAGCCCTTAAAAGTTATTGTAAACATTTTCAGTTTGAACATTTAGTTTTTGTATGCAACTTTCAAATGTGCATATCTTGATAATTGCAATTTTCATAATTCAGCAAAAAAAAAAAAAAAAAATACGTGTCTCCTTATTTTTTAAAGTAGAATAACATACTCCATCGGTGTAGTGATTGGTGATTTGAGTTTATACAGGCTGTTTGATTTGAAATGGAATCAGCCTATAATTAACCCAATGTAAACAAAAGGACGAAAGTGAGTCACTTTAACTATGACTGCTTACCAGGGAACTCTCTGTTAACATAAAGCATACAAGCGATTGATGCGCTTACACTTAAAGAAATAAGTTACATGGACTCAAAAATTTTGAAAAATTACCGTTTGAGAAATATAAAGTCTTATCAGCTCATTTTTCAAATAGATTTAGCTTGGGCCTCAGAATATTCAACTTTTGTTTTAACAATAGCGATTGTTTTAGTCACCCAAGCAAATTCTGCTTGGTTACCTAATGAAAAAGGGACCTAAGAGGAACTTCGGTCACTAAGATTATAGTAACTCAACTCCCCAACACGCGTTACTTTGTTTTTTTTCAGTATAGCCATATAACACGCATTATGCAAAATGAGATAAAACGCAAAATATACCACTTTTAAGATGATTAAATGTAATATATAATAAAATAAAGAAAATTAGCAGGTTAATGGAGGTTATATTTCTAAAGAAAACACCTTTCAATCTACTTTTAAATTTAAAAATTATCTCTATTAAGATTGTAATTTATAAAGTTTTAAATTTTCCAAAATTATTTGATACATTAGGGAGGTTACGCGTGGTTAAAATAGATTTATATTTTTAGTCGAATTTTTAGTTACGATCTTATTTTAAATTAATTTTCCTGTATTACTTTATTACACATTAATATCTAATACGTATCAAAACTTTTCTTTTTTTATTTTTAGAGTCCAATAGTTACACATATAGCATATAATTTATAACTTCGTTAACTTTTTTATTTTTCTGTAGAAAATATATCTTTGCAAATAATTACAAAATTATATTGAAAACAAATACTTTCAATTTAATGTACTTTTTATTTTAAGTAAAATGAATACTTGAAAGCAGTTAGAAATTTAATAAATATTAGCAATGTAATAAACTGAGTTTATTACCAATAGTTTGAAAAAAAAAAATTAAAATAATAATAATAATAGTAAAAATAATATTGATAAATTAATAAATTAACGAATGCAAGAGACAAATAGCACAACGTAAACAAATTGAGGTCAAGCGGAGGCTGAATGAAACAGTGAGAGAAAGAAGTAGGAGCTGAAGAAACAGAGTTCAATACAAATAAATTTTCCAAAAAAAATATAAAAGCTAAAATAATAATAATGATGAAAAAGTAAAAATAATATTATTAAATTAAAGACTTTGTAAATCTATTTTCAGTCTTGAACATTATTCACCTTCTCAACCTATCTTCAAGCTTCTCCGTGGCCCAGGCGACCACAGTGGTGACCCTGACAACCGTTCGGGAAGTAGAAGGCAACGCAGCTACACGTGCAAACATTATATTTCATTTTGTAAGTGAGGCAATTATGGGTTAGTGAGGTTAAGATGTGTGTATCCAACTTATTGAACTTGTTCATCTACTTGGGCACAAACCGAGATCTTATTAATTGCTGTGATTGAATGACTTGTAGTAATATTATCTCTCTCAAAAGAAAATTATCTTTAAAAACTTGGGTAAATAATCTAAAAGCTGAGCGCAAAATACATACATATATACATACATACAAAATACACACACACACACATATATATATATATATATATATATATATATATATATAAAAGGTGAGAGTGTAAAAAAACGAAAAACGGAGACACGATTGTGCGGGAATTCGCGAGAAAAATATTATAAGTGCGAGGAATTTTCTAGAAACCGTCGGAAAAATAAAACGACGCGACGGTTATATTCAAAGTAACATGTCGGTGATAAGAGGTTGAGTGTTGTGTGCGCGAAAAAATAAATAAGCTCGTGTAGTGTATATCGAACAAAAGAATTTAATATAACTTTGCTGGCATGTTTTGGCTGATGTATGACCTCTGAGGGAATATATCTTCTCATTACACTTGTGTATCTCCTAGATATTCTCGAGGGGGCATGCGGAGGTGACACATACCGGTAAGACGCGAGCGTAAGTAAAGTAAAGATATTGTGAAAAATATATTATTCGCGTATTGCGCACACAAGATTGATAAACAATAATTTAAAAATTCAATTAAATGCGATAGCATAATTGTAAATAATTATTAACGTCGTAATTTTATTTGTTATTTTATTTGTTATTCCATTTTCGCGTAGGCCCTTTAAACCTATTGCAATTGACCTTGTACGGTAATCTTAAATAATTATTTATTTATTTACGTATTTGTAAATTCCGTAATTATTTATTTGATTGTTCGTGTAACATAATTTATTTATATATTTTAGTGTCGTATTAATTTATTTATTTCGCGTGTGTATTTAATTATAATCTAATCAACATAAGACTGATTGATATCAAGCAAGGTCGGTTAAAATTATAGTGTAGATTTACCGTTATTAATTGTACATAACCTCTGATCACAAAATGGCAACCGGCGATGTGCCTACGAATATGGTATGGTAGATAACGAAATAGAAAAAATTTTATTTACTGTAATGAGCAGTACGCCGAAAGATAATGAAAAAAGAAATAAACGCGACGATTACAGAAATCAAATAGATAACAATAGAATGCTCGCAAGTCAGGAAATTAGCAACCATAGCAATGCGTTAAGAGCTAGCGAGGCTCAAAGAATAGAAGATTTTCACAAGAATCAGATGTTGGAAATGAAAAAAAGTTACGAGACGGAATAAGAAGTTTTAATTGAAAGAATAGAGTTATTAGAGGTAAACCGGAATAAGCAAGACGCGAGAATAGGAGCGCAAGATGCGCGCAATCACGAACCAATACCGACACGCGTAGATTATAATAATTTCAATAACACGCAATGACAGAACCGGAACGAGCAACTAGGTAACGTGCTAGTACTGAATAACTTTATACAGATCTGACAAATTAATTTTCTCTTCTGAAAACATGACCCGGAAACATGGTTCGACTTATTTGAAACATAAGCAAAGTTGCAAAATGTCACGGACGAGAGCGTAGCGTTCGTGTTACTCGTAAATAATTTGGAAAAAGACGTAAGTCGTGAAACATCGAGTTTAATAAAAACATTGAAATCGGGTAACAGATACAACGGTTTAAGAAAATATCTTATGGATACGTACGGTCAGTTCCAGAAGGGGAGATTTAATAAGTTATTCAGGAAATGCCGGACGCAGGGAGAAAAACCGTCTGATTTCTTTAGAAAGATGCTTGACGTGACCAGTGAAAATATAAAAAGAGAAACTATTTTAAAAGCGTGGAAATACAATCTTCCACCGAGAATCAACTCGCATCTTGTAGGAGAAATAAATTTATGAAACGAAGAGACCGTGGTAAAGAATGCGGACGGAGTATATAAAAGTGCGAGGAAGAGGTCGGTAAAACAGTGAGCGTTTACGCGATAAACCGGGATACGGCAAATAAAATAAAATACCATGAACCACGCATAGGTAATGTAGAGATCAACGCAATATCGAGGCTGTTAGAAGGATAGTAAAAAAAAAGAAAGCTACGCGCGTTAAATTATACGCAGCAAATAATACACAAATATATACGTACGAAATCGTTTATAGGGAATTAGACTTCGGGTTTAAAAATAAGATCAGATGGACATTCATCGTTGCAGATGTACCATATGCGATCTTAGGTAGCGACGTCATTAAGCACTACCATTTTCTTCCAGATCTGACCCGACGGAAGCTGGTAGATGCAGAGATTGGTGAGTCGGTCGCAGGCACCGCTAAAAGGGTAGCATACGTTCAGATGTCATTAGTTAACCCCGAGAATAGATACGCTGATACAATTAAGAAATTTGCATCCATCATAGGGCTTGAAAAGCATAAAATAAAAAGAAACAGATGTGTATCATCATATCAAAACAGTAGGGCCACCAGTCGCATAGAAACCACGGCGTCTGGCACCCGATAGGCTACAAGCATCTAAAAGAGAATTTGAGAGATGGTGTAAGGAAGGTATTTGTCAATCTTCAAAAAGCCCTTGGACTACACCTATCCATATGGTTCCCAAAAAGAATGGTAAGTGGAGGATATGTGGTGATTATAGGAGGTTGAACATGGTCACAGTACCGGATCAGTACCCAATTTCTAATCTTCACGATTCCGCGTCGAACTTAGAGGATAAAACTATTTTTTTCGCACTCGACTTGGAGAAACCGTTTCTACAGATACCAATATATCCAGAGGATGTACCAAAGACGGCAGTGAAAACTCCATTCGGACTTTACGAGTTCTTAGTAATGACATTCAGATTTAGGAATGTTGCCCAGACTTTCCAGTGATACATAAACCAGGCGGTGGGTGACCTGGACTTTGTGTTCGCATTCGTAAATGATATCTTGGTTGCATCTGCATAATAAGAAGAGCACCAAGAGCATCTTAGGGGTCGTACCGAAATGCCGTTCACAGTTTTTTGGGGAGGAGGGGTCGATCAAAATCTACGAAAAGTAACGCTATGGGAGGGGGGGTTAGTTATTTACTCCTACGTTGGCTATTTTTTTTTATCAAAAAGATCATTGCATAATATTAGCAATTTGGAGCAGATTTTTCATCCGAAAACTGCAAAGTCAAGCAGTTCCGCAGTCTGTCCACTAAAACACAGTATATTACTTTCTTTTACATGTACGCGGGCGCCGCCATACGGTGCAAAGCTTAAGCCGTTTCTTTTAGCGAGTAAGCTGTCAAAACAAACGAAAAATTTTCAAGCCGATTGCAGCATTTATATTTGTGCCTGTTGAATCGTGTTCTATTTTTATAACGTATTTTAAAAGGTTCATATTTATGATCTTTTTCGATAAAATTGAAGTGAAAAAGTTTATCGACGATTAATATATTTAATATCTTATAAATATTTATTATATGCAATGTTTAGAATTCTGTTGTTTTGTGAAAATGCTATTTTAATAAAATAAAAAACATAAAAATATGTTCAATATTTAAAAAGTAATTAATATAATTAAAATTTTTTTAAAAGTTTAATAAAAAATAAAAAAAGTTAGTTTACGTTACAGGGGGGGGGGGGGAGGGTACTTTGATAGTTTACACATGTCACGGAAAGGGGACCGGGGGGTCGAAATATCGAAAAAATTGTCAACGGCATTTGGGTACGACCCCTTAAGGACGCCCTAGAGAGATTGGAGAAGTCCCATCTCAAATTGTACATCGAGAAATGTCAGTTTGGAGTTAAAAAACTCATCTTCTTAGGCCATTTGATCGACAAAAACGGGTTCAAACCAGATCCGTCCAAGGTCGAAGTCATAAAAGCCTTCAAGAAGCCCGAGACTAAAGACGACATGCGACGATTCTTAGAAATAGTAAACTTTTACAGAAAAAGACTGCCAACAGCCGCTAAGGTACATAGACATCTGGTTACCATGATCAAGGATATAAAGAAGAAAGATAAGCGTCCTGTGGAATGGACCGAATATGCAAAACGAGCCTTCAAGACTATTAAAGAAGAATTAGCGAATATTGCGTACCTCGTGTTTCCGTCTTAGAATGCAGAAGTCAGGTTAGTTACGGGCGCGTCAAATTTTGCTATGGGCGCAACGTTAGAACAGAAAGTAGATAACTCGTGGAAACCACTAGCGTTTTTTTCTAAGAAATTCACCCTCACACAATCGAGATACTCTACGTATGATCGCGAATTGATGGCCATTTATTAAGCCATTAGATATTTTAATTACTACTTGGAGGGTAGAACATTCAAAGTATATACTTACCATGAACCGTTGACTCATGCGTTAAATAAGTTTAGATAGCTGCACTGCATTACAAGCAAGAAAGTTAACATACATCTCGGAATTAAATGTAAAAATCTGTTACTTATCAAAAATAATGTAATAGCAGACGCGCTATCAATAGTCGACGATTTCAGATTTCCGACAATATTTTCGCTAGATGAAATAGCTAGATATCAGAAAGATGATAAACAGCTGCAGGAGATCATTAATAACCCGCAGAATCCATTAAGGCTGGTAAGTTTTTAGTATGGTATAGAAAACACGCCATTTTATTGTGAAATCGCACAAGACGTACTCAGGCCATATATGGGGATATCCACACAACTTTTAATCCTAGTAACAGGTCATATTACAGCTGTTCCTGGGTTTACCGCGTGATGCACATTGTTCAAACTAGGTTCAAATCTTTTGTGCTATCCTGTAACTCTATTTCTGATGTAGATTGTAAATGTGCCACAAACAGTCCAGCAGATAATTCTATAAAAAGTAAATTTACACATAAAATAAATTACGGTAATTTTTATGTGTAAAAATGAATGTTTTATAGAATTATCTGCTGGGCCGTTTGTGACACATTTACAAAATACATCAGAAATAGAGTTACAGGATAGCACAAAAGATTTGAACCTAGTTTGAATAATGTGCATCATGCGGTAAACCCAGGAACAGCTGTAATATGACCTGTTACTAGGATTAAAAGTTGTGTAGATATCCCCATATACCAGAGGCACTGAGAAACGTCATCTTTGAACTCTTCCACAATGAAGCGCATCCATCTGCTAGGTCATCTAGTAAGATGGTTAGGAAGCAGTATGTGTGGCCAAACATGGACAGACAGATAACATCTTGGTGTAGAGCATGCATGGAGTGCCAAAGATCCAAGGCTACTGGGAATAACTAGTTTTTACCTATGAAATTTAATGAGCCTGATGCGAGGTTCGCCCACGTTCATGTCGACTTGGTAAGTCCGTTGCCACCTAGCGATGGTTACAAGTACCTTGTGACTATGATAGATAGGTATACTAGGTGTCCGGAGGCGGTGCCCGTTTACGACACATCGGCTCCCACTGTCGTACTTTTTATGATACGTGGGTGTCACGTTTCGATGTACCTGTCATCATAACAACGGATCAAGGCAGACAATTTGAGTCCAGCATGTTTCTCGAATTATTACAACTTATAGGTTATAAAAAGGTGCGTACATCAGCGTATCACCCTGTGTGAATGATCGTATATATAATAACTACATATAGAATGTAAAATAAGTGAGAATAATCGCATAAGGTGCATATGAAATGAAGTAATTACGTAAGTGATTGCATAGATGGGGTAAAATAGGTTACAAAATATGTAAAAACAAAAGGAAAAATACATGTAAATAAAATGAATAACCTCCCAAGTTTATAATTAAAAGAAAAATATATTTTTTATCGAAAATAACCATAGATGGTTATTTAGGGCGGAGTACTGTGGGCACACAGACATAAAGTATGTATGTATGAGTGAAACATTCATGTAAGCGTCACGCGCAACCTGCGGTGCGCAAGTAAGCGACTAGAAGCGAAGGCTATGTGCTACATGAAGCACAGACAGAGAGACAGAGCATTCTCACATTATGGCAAGTTGAGAGTCGGCCGTATCGCTCTGTCCTTGTCTAATCTAAATTTTCGTTATAATAAATAAATTAAATATTTATATACAAATTTAAGGGGTGAGCGCAATAGCGCAAAAGACGAGCAAACGATTCTATTTTATGAAAAAATTTCAAATTTTCATTATCTTTCAAGTAAAGTACGAAACGGAAAATATGAGGTTGTGTTTGACTGTGTTTTCCGTTTCGTACTTTACTTGAAAGATAATGAAAATTTGATATTTTTTCATAAAATAGAATCGTTTGCTCGTCTTTTGCGCTATTGCGCTGATCCCTTAAATTGTACATAAATATTTAATTTATTTATTATAACGAAAATTTAGATTAGACAAGGACAGAGCGATACGGCCGACTCTTAAGTATTCCTCTTCGCTTCTCAGGTACACTGTAACGACGACTAAGTCGCAATAAAACGACTTTGTAAATCTATTTTCAGTCTTCAACATTATTCACCTTCTCAACCTATCTCCAAGCTTCTCCGTGGCCCAGGAGACCACAAGGTCGAAGCGGTGGCTAAATAAAACAGTAAAAGAGAGAAAAATACGCTAAAGAAATTGAATTCAATACCAACAAACTTTTCAAAAGAAAAATAAATGAAAATAATAATAATAATAAAAAAAATAAAAATAATCATAATAAAATAATAAATATACAATTGCAAGAGACAATAATAAACAAATTCAGTTGACATTAATAAAGATCAAGGCTCGGCAGCCGAATTAATCAGCGAAGGGAGAAGAAGTACAAGCTGAATAGGATGCTAAAAGGCAGGCGGCAAGCTTAGAATAAGCGAAAAGCCTGACAACGATGAACGACTTTACAGAAAACTGTGAAGTTGACATAGAGGAGTATAAAAGAATTTCAGCCAAGCGGTAGGGGAATAAAGTAAAGAATAAAAATAGATAAAGCCGTCCCTGAAGGATTACAGAGTGGAGGGACCTTAAATCCAATTTATGTGGAGCAATCATCCGAAGTCAGTGTTAAAATTGAAAATAAAAGCTTCGACGGAGTCCCAAAAACAGGAAGCCAAAACGATAATGGCAAAAATTAATTACTAATAAATTGCAAGCTGACCTCTCTCTATCCAACTAAAATTATGGTTTCCAGAAAAGAATCATACAGTGAAGGCCGACTGGCAATCAATCGTATGACTAAAACTCATACGAATGTGCAAGAAAAAGATACTGCTGTTAACAGCAAGCGAAGGTTCTCGAAGTTAGTTTGAGAAACCCATAGAAAGATTAGAGTGTAAAAAGCTTTGGGCTTGTAGGCGAAGCCCTCTCTTCAGATCGAAAGGCCAGCGAAGCAACAGCTCTCTTCCAGAGCAGATGGCAATGGAGCTAAACCTCTTTTTTCGACCAAACTCTTGCTGGCCACGTAGATTTCGCCGAGCAGCCTGAACATCACCAGATCGAGCAGCAGCCAGCCGCCTTCTATCTACCAAGCCATCAACTTAGGAGACTTAAATTGAAAAAAAAAGAAGTTTTTGTTTCAACTCACGAGTTTCCAGAGAGAACTGTAGCAACAAGAGTAAAAGGCTGACGTCGTGGGGTAGCAGCGATCAAAACAGGAAAAATGAAGGTAGAGAGTTTTTCAAAATTTTGTATTGTAAAACACAAGGGGGGAAGCATGGCGCAGAAACGAGCTGTTCTTATCGCTCATACGCGATTTAAAGGTAGAGCGTTGTTCTATTGTTGTAATTAAAATAAAATCTAGTAAATATAATAAAATAAATTGTAAAAGAATAATAAATAAATTTGGCATACAGTAGCGTAGTTCGCCCAGAAGCGAAATAGTAAGAAAAAAAAAAGGGAACAATAAATGTAGGAAGCAAAGCTTATTGTCTTAAGTATAAAAAATAAAAAAAAGGAAATAAATTTGTATATCTCTAGAAATTGTATGTATGTATAAGTCTACTAATTTATTTAACCTATCCTTGCTGTCCCTTTCTCAGACTTCTAATCCTGGAGATGTAGCGCTCGCGCGTTAGTCAAAAGCATGTCGATGGATGGCTGAAATTCAGTTATTCATTGGAAAAAAAAATTATTTATAATTTAACTTACATTTTGAACGTAACATATGTTTAAGTATTATAAGTTAAAAAATGGTGCATCGGCCGGGAAATAATAAAAAAAAAAAAAAAAGCAAGAATGGACAATAGATTAAAAACTGGTGTATCGACCACGGGAAACAAAAAAAGAGAGAGCAGGGATAAAAAATAAATTAAAAATTTCTTTGTCTTTCAATTCGTGTGGATAAAAAAAAATAATTTTAATAATATGTAAGGAAAAATTTTTTTTCTCAAAGAAAAAGAAGATTGTAAAAAGGGGTACATGCACTGATAGAAAAAAGAGTTAACAGTTGATGCGGCGAGGTAACTATTAATGAATGGTGCATTTGAATGGAGAGAAATCGACGAAATTTTTATTCATTAATAGTTAAGAAATGGTGTATTTGTCGTAACTGGTTCATAAATTAGAACAATAGTTTCTTAAGGACTGATCATATAATTTAAGATTGTTAAATGAATGAAATAATTAATTAATTTATTGCAGCGTTTTGAGAGCAGTTTATTGTGTGAATTATATAAAAATAACTATGGAAATATTATACTGTAACAGAATTTTTATGAAAAATCTATGCTGGAAATTAATAAAAGGAACGATGGTAATTTGATGGATATTTAAAAGATAAAGGATTAATAATTTTAATATTTGAGAAATTTTTTATTTAAATATATAATATTGGGTAAAATATTAGAGAAATAATCTTAAAATATAAAAAAACGAGTAAAATTCTTATTTTAAAAGACAGTATAGTTAGATCATACACTGCAAATTTTCAGAAGCAGCTTAAGTTAAAATAGTAGCAAAAAGAAAGATAAATTATTTTCATTAAATATAAAATGATAGAACAAAAAGAAAATTTTGCACAATGTTTTTAAACAATTCATCATTTTTCTTATTTTTAGGGTGTTTTAAAAAAATAACATTTTTTTTACTGATTTTTTATCGGAGACAAATTTCAAAGCATCGAATATGGCAATTTAAAAAAAATGAATTTGCTTCTTTTTATTTGTGAAAGCTGCTCCGTATAAAATTAAAAAACACGCACATAACTAACTTGTTAATGCATTATCTAAAGAAAATAAAAAAAAAAAACACATTTAGAAACAAGTTTAAAGTTTAGAATGGCTCTTTGTTGTAATTGATAATTTTTACTATAGAATATATAACAAATAAATTAATATAAAATATTTTTTATCTCTCTCTTACAAGCGTCAAAACGACAAAATAGTAAATTATCAGAATTTTTGCTGGAGTAGAAGGTTTAAAGATAAAAAGAAAAAAAGATATTAAAATGAAATTATTTTTCTTTTGCAATATAGTTTTTTTTTAATATTAAGAGCAGGCCGGAGTAGATTCAATATCGACCGAGAATCGAAAATCCGTTGTTTAATTTTCTCCTACCATACGTAATGGGATGCATTAAAATTTTAAATACATTCACGAAATTTATTTCTCTATTGCGCTCGCCAAAAATAATTTAAAAAATTTTTAAAAAATAAAAATTTTATACTACAGCTGTTTATTAATTCCTAAGTACTGTTACTTTTTGTTTGAAATATGGTGAATTTTATGAAAAAAATATCTCTTATACAATCATGTATGTATAAAAAATTGCGCTCGATGAAAATTTCTTTTGAAAACAGTATAATTATTTTATTTATGATAAAATAACATTTTTACTTTTCGGTCGATAATCAAAACTGTTCCGGCCTACTCTTAAATAATAAAATTACCTTGTGATTTATTTTTCTGAAAGTGAGTGAAAAAAACGGAAGAAGGAAATATTAAAAAGAATATATTTAATAAAAAATATACAGTAGTTAGGGCAGCGACAGCAATGGTCACATTTGCCCTATACTCTTAGGATATGAAAATTGAGTTAAAATTTATTTTTACAATAATCTGATTAACTTTAAAATTAATTGTAATCAATTAGTGTGTTACGAAACTTCTATATTTAATTATAACTTAAATTTTAGCAACTTCAAATAAGTTCCGTCAAGTCCCTATCAATAGAGTCTTTGATAAGCTCCAGCATTACGAATCTTAGTTGAATATAAAAACAGATAAGAGAATTCTTTTTAAATATTTTAAAATATATTTGATCCATGCCCACAATTTTTTTTACTGATTACAGAGTCCCTATAAAACTGCCCTTTCTAAATAGAATAAGAATGAATTGCCGTTTTGAAATTGCAAAAAAAGTTAAATATGTGAAACATTTAAGGTTGGAAAGAGGTACATTTGCAAATGATGAAAAAGAAGTAGAATTATTCGCATGGTACAATTTGCGGAATCGTTGATAAATTACTTTGTTGATCGCAAAGAATTCAAAACAATATGAAATGAGCAGTAGGAGCATCGATTTTGGTGATATGTATGAGGAAGATATATTTGCAAAAATTTTAATTGACAAAATTAAAAAATAAAAACGTAGAAATCACTGAAGCAGTGAAAGCGTCAAATCACCCGCGCGAAGTAGATAAAAAGATTGAAGAATATCTTACGATCAGAAAAAACTTGACTGTTTTCTTACAGAGAAATAATTTAGAGGTAGGAGAATTAAAGGGGTTTAAATCAAGGCAGAACGCGTTTAAAGCGATAGGTTTAGGATTTAGGGAATATAGGGATAAAATAAGTGAATCAGATAGTAGCGTGGACGAAACGAAGCGAGGTAGTAAAAATAGAACTAAAGAAAATGTTCCTGTTAATTATAAAAGAATAAATCTTAGACCCGCGCAATTAAAATTTTTAAATAAAACACCTTACACTTTGCCTTTAGCAATGGGCTGTAGCACGCCCTTAAGAGGAGGCTGAACTATCTGTCCTTATCTAATAGTGTTTTTTATCATTTATATAAACACCATTGGCTGTAACACTAAAAAAATGGCAGCCATCGCTAGATACTAGTATAATAGATAAATTTTATAATAAGAACAAAATAATTTCATCACGTGGTTTTTGAATAATATGAGACCTACTGAAAATCTGAAATATAACCTATCTTTTTTGGTAGGTCTCATATTATTTAAAAACTGAATGATTAAATTATTTTGTTCTTATTGCAAAATTTAGCTATCATACTAGTATCTAGCGGGGCCTGCGATTTTTTTCGTGATACAGCCAATGTTGTCTACATAAATAATGAAAAACACTATTAGACAAAGACAGATAGTTCGGCCTCTTCTTATGCACCAAACCTAGTTTTTGATTACCGACAATATTTGAAAAGGGAGACTTATTAGATTTACCCCCGGGAGTCGCGGTCGAGCACATTGAAGAACACTTGAACGTAAGTTTTAAAGACGAAGTAATTAATAACTATTTTTAAAGCCCCGAACATATCGAAGAATTAAACGAAACCATAAATAAAGGATTCAGATTTTTCAAAATTTTAAATTTAGTAAAGTAGAAGATACAAAAAGGATATAGATTTTGCAAGTGAAAATGATATACACGAATTTTATAAAGAAATTTTAAAAATTATACAATTAGGTTAGCTAAATATTATATACAATAAAGGTTATTATTAAATTGTGTTGCATTCAATTACTTTTTTTTTAGTACACCGAAAAATCATTTATTGCATTTTAAGACGATTTATATTAAAGGTTATGACAAAGTCACAGAGATTTTTAATGGGTCTTAAGAGCATGACGAAGCTGTCTGCCTTCTAATAATATTTCCAATCTTAACTTATGAATAAACGATGCGTTTAATCTAGTTTCTTTGCTACAAAGAAAAAATTTGTAAGATTAAACTCTAATGCGGACAACTCAAGAAATCCACCAAAATATAATACATACAAAGTTATAATAAAAACTTTCAATATGTCGTATTTTAAGGTTAGGTTTGTCGAGTTTGATATCTAATTTCCAATCAAAGCTCATAAAAAAATAACAAGTCCAAATGATTTTTTATTTTAATAAAAATTATTGTATAAATATAGCTTTAGTTCGGACAAGTCATTATATTTGTTTAATTTAAGAATTTAAAAAGATATTGATAAAATAAAAAAAGCAAAACTTGATTGCTGCAGCTCCAACATGCCATTAAGGAGTCAGCTATAGTTTGTTGTTCATAAAAATTAAAAGTTTAAAGAACTCTTCAAAATTTTGATAAAAATTAATTTATACCTAGAAAAAAATTTCTGCAAATTTTCAAGTATTCTTATCAACTAATTTTTTTATATGTGCTCACTCGAAGTCCGCGTGTTTTGTATCTCATAATAGTAAAAAGATAAACTTTAACTCTTTCAGTCATGCAATTCAATTCACTTTTTTCGTATGTATTTGTTTATAATAATAATTAATAGTTATAAATTTATAAAATATCATCAGCATTATAAATAGTAAGGCTATGTGTATCTGAAAATACAAAAAATCCAAGAATCAAATATGATATTGCAAAAATATTGAGGTAAAAAAAAAAAAATTAGGTAGCCGATATGTCGGCTCCTGTGACTGTAAGGGCTAAGTGAGCATAAATAATAAAATCAGTCGATAAGGCTAACTAAAAATTTGCAGAGATTTTTTTCCAGGTATAAATTAATGTTTTTCAAAATATTGAAGAATTTTTTAAACTTTTGATTTTTATGAACAACAAACTATAGTAAACTATAGCTAGCACATGAGACTCCTTAATAGATAATAAAAATAAGAAATAAACTTTACAAAATTTTCTAATAGAGTTAAAAAAGTTTTATATGATGGAAAAATATATGAGACTCCTTAATAGATAATAAAAATAAGAAATAAACTTTACAAAATTTTCTAATAGAGTTAAAAAAGTTTTATATGATGGAAAAAATAGATATTGATAAAATTCAATACTATTTACATTGAAACGTCAATAAAAAAATTTTTAAATAAAAAACATTAAAACATCGATGAAAAACGCTGCGAAGTTCTTTGGCGCAGTGCTCTCTCATAGAGCTCATTGAGTTAGAGTAATTTGATTTTTTTTTTAAATGTGATTTCAATGTAAAAAAACATAAAAACTTTTTAAAAAAATTAGTTAGTGTGAAAGAGTGATTAGGCAATAGGAAGAGAGAGTAAGAAATAGATAAAAATAAAATAAAGTGAGGATCAATCTAAGATAGAAAGACAGAGAGGAAGTAAGGAAATAAAAGTAGAGTTAGTAAAAGCGTTGGATCAGAAATCGAAAGAAGTGATCAAAGAACTACTCTAAGAAAACTATTTTTTAAAAGCTTGTTCTATGAAGACAGTAGCAAATAATGACTTGTATACAAATTTTAGAGCCAATATATCGAGTGGTTTACGTAAAATGGAAAAAAATAGAAAATAAAATTTTTTTTTTAAATTAGAAGATTTTTTTTAAATTAAAACTATGCTAAGAAAATCGGGTTTTAAAAGTCACACTTCTTTGACAAATGCTAATAATTCTCAGGCAATTTTCAAAGCCAATTCATCAAGTAATTTACGTAAAATAAGAGAAAAAAATTATAAAATCAAAATTTTTTTTTAATTTTTCAAATACACGGAAAACATTTGGCACGTTAAGGAAGTGTGCTTGTGAGACATCGTGCGTCTGCTGCATCGGCACCGAAAAATACGGTGCCGATGTTACTTCGTTACAGTGGCTATCTCTGTAGAATGTCAACGCTTGCCTCGAGATGCACGAGGGGCGCTACTGTGTAAAATAAGGCAGAGTCACATATGTTAAGCGTGCGCTGCTATAGCTTTGACTGTCACGCCATCTCGACACCTGAAATCTAGTGCCGGCATCGTGCTGCACAACCTAGTCACCGTCGCTGTACGTGCAAAATGTTTCCCGTGTAGTTTTAAAATTGAAACTACCCTAAGAAAACAAATTTCTAATAGTTTCCTACGTGCTCTGGCAAAAAAATAGATAGTATGCAAAATTCGAAACAAATCCATCGAGTTATTTTCAAGATCTAATTGGCTGAAAAAATACAATTTTCTAAAATTAAGACTACGCTAGGAAAATTCATTTTTGAAAATTTTCCTTCTATTGGTTATTGCAAATAATTTCTCTGCAAATTTTAAAACAAATCTATCAAGTACTTTACATAAAATAAGAAAAATAAATAAAAAAAGAAGAATCGACATTTTTAAAAAAATCTTTGAAATTCTTTAAAATTATAACCACACTAAGAAAATTAGTTTTCAAAAGCTTATTTTCTTCAGACAATAGCTAGTAAACTATATAAAATTTTGAAGAAAATTTACCATATTTTTTACGCAAAATAGAAAATAAATAGAAAATAAAAATTTTTTTGGAAATTTTCGAAACGCATTAAAATTGAAATTGCGTTAAGAAAATTAGTTTTCCAAAGCTTGTTTTCTTAACGCAGTAGCGAATAACTTGCATACAAATTTAGGAGCAAATCTATTGAATGGTTTTCATTAACCTTTTAAGGACGGGACTGGTCGATATATCGACCACCAATTTTATCAGGCACTCCACGTGATATATTTTTTCATTTTATGCACAAACATTGTTTAAAAAAAAAGTTGAATTTCAACGTCAAAATCCCCGTCCTTAAAAGGTTAAAGAAAAAAAAATAAATAAGAATTGTTATAAAAATTTTTAAAATACTCTTAAATTAAAAGTGCGTTAAGAAAATCAGTTTCCAAAAGTATTTCTTCTTTTGGCAGTCAAAAATAATTTGCATACGAATTTCTAAGCAAATTCTCTGAATAGTTTACGTAAAAAACAAAAAAATGAAAATTCGAAATTTTTTTAAAATTCTTAAAATAGCTCTAAAAAAAAATAGCCTGAGGAAACCAATTTTCAATGGCTTCCCGCCTAGTTAGACAAAACAATAAATTGTATGCAGAATTTGAAGTAAATTCATCGAGTCGCACGCACGCACGCACGCACGCACGCACGCACGCACCCACACACACACGCACGCACGCACGCACGCACGCACGCACGCACGCACGCACGCACGCACGCACGCACACACACACACACACACACACACACACACACACACACACACACACACACACACACACACTATATACACTAGGGGGCAAACACGCCAACCTCCCTCTCGCTTCTATAACTATAAAAAAATATTCAAAAATTTGCAATTTTTTTCTTAATTTTTATTTAAAATACTAAATAATTTTAATTTTTTAAAAGTTCTTTTGAGATAAATGTTCTTATAATAAAACTAATAATCTACACAAATTTCTACAAATGTATTTGCAGAAAAAATAACTATGATTTTTCAATGTACATTATTAAATAAAAAAAATACCTACGTTTGTGATTTTCACACTTCGTGTAAAATAATGAATTAAAAAATATTTCTCTCAGACTATAGTTCTATCAATCAAACGTGTTTTTTTTCTTGCTTTTAATTCCTTATAGAGAAAGCATTGTATTAGCAAATAATTTTTTTTCTATTTTTTCATTAATTTGTACATATTTGGACTCGTAAAAAGTGGTTTACAGAAAATGTCTATGTGTGTGTGTGTGTGTGTTTATGTATTTTTTTTGTAACCGGCAAGTATTCCAGTTCCTGTAAATTGCATTTTAATTGCATTTATTACCTTTTATAATATTTTATTATATTATATATTATATTTATATTGTATTGTACTATATTTAATCATATTTGATTTATTGGTAGCTTAAAATCATTTGCGATTTAGTGCATAAAAATTATCTAATTTGTAGGTGTTTTAAGGATGATTACTTTAAGAGCAGGCTGGATTCACTGTTCTTGTCTAATTGAGATTTTTGTTTGTGTGTGTGTGTGTGTGTGTGTGTGTGTATGTGTGTGTATGTGTATGTTTGTATGTGTATGTGTGTACGTGTATGTGTGTATCTGTATGCGTGTATGTGTATGTGTATGTGTGTGTGTGCGTATGCGTGCGGGTGTAGGTGTGGGTGTGGGTGTGCGTGTGTCAATTAGTAAATTGTATCTCGAAAAATACTGGATGGATTTGCTTCTAATTTTTCATGGAATTTATTTTTTTGTTCAACTTGCTGGGAAGGTATTTATAATCGGTTCTTCTGGCGTAGTTTCAATTTTAGAGTCGTTTATAAAAAAAAATTTGATTTTAATTTTTGAAAAAAATGTTTATGTTTATTAAGCCCATAAAATCTTAAAAACTACTTAATGGGTTTACTTTAAATTTTCCATAGAATTCAATTTTTCGATTAACTGGTGCGAAAGCTATTGAGAATTGGTTTTTTTATTGTTTTAATTTTATAGCGATTTTAGTAATTTTAAAAAATTTTAGATTTTTCATTTATTTTTTATTTTACGTAAATTACTCCAAGAATTTGCTTAAAATTTGTATGGAACATATTTTCGACGGTCAAAAGAAGAAAAACTTTTGAAAATAGATTTTTTTTAGCGCACTTTTAATTTTAGAGCATTTTTTAAATTTTTTAAAAAATTTTTAGTTTTCCTTTTTTATTTATTTTACAAAAACCATTCGATAGTTTTGCTCCAAAATTTTCCAAACAAGCTTTGGAAAACTAATTTTCTTAAGGCAATTTTAATTTTAATGCGTTTTGAAAATTTCCAAAAAAATTTTTATTTTCTATTTATTTTCTATTTTGCGTAAAAAATACGGTAAGTTTTCTCCGAAATTTGTATACAATCAATTCGCTATTGTCTGAAGAAAATAAGCTTTCAAAAACTAATTTTTTTTCTATTTTTAAAAAAATTTTGATTCTTTTTTTCTTATTTTTTTTTTATTTTACGTAAAGTACTCGATAGATTTGTTCTAAAATTTGCAGGAAAATTATTTGCGACTGCCAAAAGAAGGAAAATTTTCAAAAATTGATTTTCTTAGCGTAATTTTAATTTCAGAGCATTTTTAAAATTTTGAAAAAGAAATGTTATTTATTTAGCCAATTAGATGTCGAAAATTACTCAATGGTTTTGCTTCAAATTTTGCGTACTAGCTATTATTTTGTCGAAGTATACGGGAAGCAATTAAAAATTGGTATTTATAGCGTAGTTTTTTTATAGAACTATTTTAAGAACTTTAAAAAAAATTTCAATTTTTCATTTTTTTTGTATTTCACGTAAATTACTTGATGAATTTGCTTTAAACTTTTCATAGGAATTATTTGCAACTGCCGAAAGAAGGATGACTTTTAAAAATCGATTTCCTTAGCGTAGTTTTAATTTAAAAAAAATTTTTTTTTTTATTTTTATTTTTTATCTATTTCATGTAAACTACTCGATAGATTTGCTCTAAAATTTGTATACAAGTTATTTGCTGCTGTCTATATAAAACAAGCTTTTAAAAAATAATTTTCTTAGCGTAGCTCTTTGATCACTTTTTTTTATTTCGGATTTAACGCTTTTGCTAACTCTTTTCTTACTTCCTCACTTCTTCTTTGTCTTTTTTTTCAGATTGATCCTTATTTGCACCCTATTTCCATCTATCCTTGTCCCTCTCTTCCTATTTACTAATCACTCGCCCACATTCACTAATTTTTCTTGAATAGAAATTGTATTTTATATTTAAATCACATTTAAAAAAATTAAATTAAATTACTTTAACTCAATGAGTTCTATGAGAAAGCATTGCGCCAAAGCACTTGGCAGCGTTTTTTTTAATAGCTTAGCAGGTAATCGAGATAGAAATATTGGGCTTTGTTATATTTACTACTGATAATTTTACTGAAATAATAGACACAAATTGCAAGTAATAAAAATTATAAAGCTCTATATCAATATCTTTATTGGTTGCTAAGCTATTAAAAATTTATTTTTTTAATCTTGATATTTTTAAGGTGAAAATGAGGAAGTGGGCACGATTTCACATCAAATTCATAAAATCCATGATAATATCTAAGTATAATATAGTTTTCAGTCTCTACCATGACGGAATCAGGGTAAATTTTTTTACGTACATTTGACCTCTTTTTAATAAACAAATAGAGTATCTGGTAAAAAAATTAGTATTTTTTATGAAATTTTTATGATAACTCAAGGGTAATAACATGTACATCCTTTTTTTATAAAATGAGAAATATTTGAAAAATTCGCGATTTTCGATTTTACCTTAACATTATTTATAAAAGTTATAAACCGATTTTGATCTATCACGTCAAAAATTAATTTTCATACACCAAATCGCAAACGATCCTGAGCTACCACATAAAACCGTCATTTTTACGAATTTTGCACCTAAAGTCATTGTTTAAAAATCCCCGACTGCTAAAATTTTTAGGGGTTCTCAAGAATTTTATTTTTAATTACCAAACAGCTATTTTTGATGGTGGGCACCTGTTACTAATCAACGGTTTTTTTCGGCTAATTCTACTAAACTAAAAGCTAAACACAAAAGGCCAGATAAGAATACAAACACAAAAAATATGTAATATATTATATAAGAAATAGAGCTAAGAAAATATTCATTGTAACTTTTATTCAAAATTTAAATTCTATTTTCTTTATGAAAAGTAAACATGGAAAATGGACATTTGTTTATAATGTTGAAATCAAGATATTTGATTCTTGTTAATAGAATAAAGCATATACCTTAATGTTTTATGAGTTGTCGTTGAAACTACATCACTGTATGCAAATGGACTCGGTATTACTTCAGCAGCTACTAATCCAGAAATATGAGCCATATCGCTAAAAAGGTATGCATTATTTTCATCAGCAATTTCGCGAAATCTCTTATAATCTAAACACCTGCTGTAGCATGACACACCAGCAATTATAATTTTTGGCTTGAATAGTTTAGCTTCTTCTGCAAGTTTATCATAATCTATAAGTCCAGTGTCTGGATTAACTTTGTAAGGCATTGATTCAAAAAATATTGATGTCGCAGAAATTTTTTTGTTGTTTGTAAAAAATCCTGAAATTGTATGATGATTATGATGAAAAATGTATTTAATACAAATATAAACTTTTAAATTATGAAAAAATTTGATATAATTGATATCACCTATTTTTAAATTCAGTATTAAAATATAATTTAGAAATACAAATTGAAGTTAAAAATGTTGATAATTTTTTTTTAAATTTTAGATACTAATAATGCAATAAATAGAAACCGATAATAATTGTGCATCAAAGCATGATATATTAAATTTAATACATCATGCTAAAAAGAATATGCAGAAGTTTTGACGCCCTCGTTTTGTCTCTCGGGCAATTTCCGTACTCATTAAAAACATCGTTAGATGAGTGTTGCGGACACCATCAATAAAAATAGCTTCTGACACCAATATGAAACGTAGGTTATCGTCACATGGGAGTTTTTTTCAAGGCAAATCTTGCACAAGTGACAAACTACACATGTGCAAGAATCATCTACCTCTTACGCTTGCAGGAAAATATACTATTTTTTTGCAAAACCACTGCTTATTCTCTCATTAATAAATAGAATTATAGTTTTTATGAGTTTAATTAATTGTTTTTTGTATTAAGCATTTCAAAACTTAGCTGAGTCTTATTCCTGCTATACTTTATTTGAACAAAAATATTTTTACATAATACTTTGATACATTGATGACATTTTATATTTGTTTGTTACATGCATTTAAAAATTCAACAATATGGTTTGAATAAATGGTCTCATATATGGTGAATTCTCAAAAAATCGTCCGATTTCCGTTCTTTGCCAAAACTTTCATATAAAATAATGTGTGACAGAACTGAAAAATTAATTTCAAGTTACCTTATACTTTCTTGTGATAAATGACGGGATGACATTATTACTGAGGTACCCCATTTGTTGACCAAAGAATTGTGAATTATTAGAAAACGTAACTCCGTTAGCTTTCACACGTTGAATCACAAAATTATTATTACATATCATCTTTGAATCATATTAAAAGTTTATTTTATCCCACTCAGAAGTGTTCGTTTTTCTTTAATAAAAAAGTATATTTACTTGTTTATACCCCTTTTTACATTCATCATTAAGTATTAATGATTGGATCAATTCCACCCCAAAAAAATAGTTAACTCCGTTAACTCGACGTAACCGCTATTAACTAAGGTACTTATTGAAAGGTATTCATAAGTACTTAAGTTAAAATTTTATCTTCATTAAAGTATTATTCAAGTTAAATATAATGCACAAGGATAGAATACATCAATTCTTTTCAATCGTCATCATTAAAAATTTCTTGTGTAATCAGCCGATTTTTTGAGAATTCACCATATCATTAACTTTCAATTTAACAATACCTTAGATAGATAACAGTTGCCCAAGAATTTTGTACGTTCCGTAATAAATTGCAATTTGTATTCGGCGTGTATTACATTTGTGGGTGTGATTTTCCGATGACCTATAGTTGTTCTAAAGCATGATATTTAAATTTTTTCTAACGATTCCACCAGACTTTTAGATTTTGGAAAGAAAATATAGCCACCGTAGTCTATCACAGATAGCACAAAACTCTTCTATAGGGTGATGAAAGTATTAGGGCGAGCACCCCACTCAACTCTACATACAAATTTAATGATGTTAGCTTCGTTAGCACATTTTTTAATTAACATTTTGATATGAGATTTGGATGTAAGTTTATAATCGATCTCAATATCCAGAAAACGGGCTGAAGTGCTCGATTTAATTATACCATTATCTATACCAATTTCGGTCTCACCCGGTTTGATGTTCCGATTATGAAAGTGTACTAAGGTACTTTTTTGCCTTAAACTCTAGGCCTAGTACTTTAAGGTTATTCTTAATAACGTTTACTGCTTTTATAATAATGTTTTTTGATTTAGAATAAACATAATTATCGTTGTCGAACAGCGATACTGTGACGCTTTTGGGAATCTCCACAGTAATATCCTTGACATATATTAAAAATAAAGTGGGCTAAGGACTCCTCTTTGAGGCACTTCCTTGTAGCAGAATGTATATTCATGTCCTAATGAATCGGTAAAAATACGTTTATTATGTGTAATAAATTTGATAAACTAGATTAATGATTCCAAACCACCTATGGCAGCTAATTCGTCAAGAAGTATATCATTATGAACGTTGTCGTAGGCGCTATTTATATCCAAGAATAAGGCTATTAGATCTTTTTTATTTGACAAGGTTTTTGACACTTTCAAAGTAATATTTGCTAGATTTTTAGCGCACGAGCGACCTTTTCTAAATCCGGGTTGACATTTTGGAAGTATGTTCTGGTATTCGCAGAACCATTGTAGACAGTTTTCAATCAGAGTTTCAAAGATTATACGAAGACCAGTAGTAACAGCAATAGGTCTTACGCCTCTGTTGTAAGGTTTGTCAAGAAATAAGACATGAGAGTTTTTTCATGTTCAGGATATGATTCATGTTGGTAGATATCATTAAAAATATCCAATAACAATAATTTATATTTAAACAGTGACTTAAAGATAGTTTCATAGTCCAAGCCATAGAGATCTAACGCTGACTTTTTATTCTTAGATTCCAAAACAGTGTTAATTTCAGTTAAATTAAAGGGGGAATCAAAAAAATTATTATCATCGTCAGTACATTTGGGCATATAGTTAGGATCAGATTCACACCAAAGTGGGCAGATTTCCTTGATTTTAGATAAAATACTATCAGAATTTAGAAGGTTACTATATAAATTTGTCGGCTGGACTTTAATCCATGTATCATTTAAAATTCTACAGGTGTTCCGAACATATTTATTATTGGTTTGTTATGGCCGCACTTAGTTCGGACAATTGAGTTCTTCACAACAAAAATTATTTTATTTCTGTTGGAAACCAGTCTACCGTCCCAGAACTTACCTTGTCACTTTATTTATTAAATTTATAAAATATACACATATATCCACATACATATACACATTTATGAAAATTAAAATACAAAAATTTTTATAGGTGTATTTAATTTATTTAATCACGTCAATTTAAATTTAATTATTTGTTTAATTGAATTAATGGAAGTTATGATTACTATAATTTATTCACGTTCACTCTGTTCGCTTGTATACTCGTTCGCTTGTATACTCGTTCGCTATACTTCATTGGTTCGCTCTGATATGTTCGCGTGCTCTATCACGCTCGTTCTCTCGGTTATATACGTTCGCTCTGTCCCATTCGTTCGCATGTATGCATTCACTCTATTCGTTTGTTTTATTATATGTTCAATTTAGTTATATATATGTATGTGTGTATGTATATATATATATATATATATATATATATATATATATATATATATATATATATATATATATATATATATATACTAGGGGTACCCCTGCTCACTCCGCTCAAACCCCCTATTTGTTATTTAGGTTACATTATCTTTATTTTTTTATTTTTATCAACTGTGAAAAATATAATTATTAAAATATATTAGGTTATACTCAAAAATATATTCAAATATTTATTACAAACCCATTTTTGTTTTCCTTATTTGTATGATGTTATATAATAAAAATTTTTATTGTTTATATAGAACCAATTTTCCTAAAAACTAATATCTTATGAATGTCCATATCATTAATAAATTTTTGTTTTTTTACCTAAATTATTAAATTTATGAAGTTTGTATTATAAATATATTTCTATATTTTACACACCACCTAGTATTTTTAAATACCGAGGTATATATGTAGGCGCGTTTTTTTATAGTAGTTTCCCCAGGAGGCCTATTTCCACTCACATTTTTAAAAAATGTTTTTCTTTTTAATAAATAAATAAAAAAAATAATTTTTTTATTTATATATTAAAAATAAAAAATAACATCTTTTAAATATGTTCGCTGAAATATAAAATATTAAAAATAATATGTATATTAAATTTAATATATTTAAATATACAAAAAAATATTACTTATACTTACTATTAAACAGTATTTAGAAATTCAAAAATTTTTTTAATTCATAAATTTAGAATATTAAAAAAATTTTACCTGTTTTTATTATGACTAAAAATTTTGAAAACAGAAATTAAAAAATTTTTTATGTATTATCCTTTTTTTTGTCAATAAACCTAGAATTTTTTTTATCTTTTTGTTCTAATTTTTGTAAATATTGTAAAATTATTTAATATAATTGTTTATAAAATTTTATATAATTTTTTACTTACTTTTATAAATAAAAAATAATATTTCTGGAAAATATTTCTTGGAATTTTTATATGTAATATTAATTATATATACATAATTCATACATATATTTTGTATGAAAATAAATTATTTTTTAGCATGTAAATTTTTGTTTCCTATTAAATTTCGTACTAAAATCTTTCTTACAATAAATACATCATTCCTTTTTTTGTACGTGAGTGCTTTCATGTCTTCTAATATTTTTAATTTTAATAAATAAGCCACATGTTCTACAACTTATAGTTTTAATATGGATTCTATTTATATGTATTTTTAAAAATTCAGATGTAGAATAAAAATTTTTGAAAAACGGGCATTGCAATACATCCATTTTTCCTATTAATATTAAGTTTAAACATTAATTTTCATTAAATAATAATTTTATAAAAAACTTGGGAAACATTTAAATTATATTTTACATGTGGGGATTTATAATTTTATTTGAGTTTAATTTTATTCTGTTTCTACTATATTTAAAAAAAATGAAATATAATAAGCATAACACATTTAATAATTTACATCAATGACTTTTTAGGGGTCCACCTTTGCTTTATTTGACATTTTCATTGATTGCAATTTTCTAATGTGAAAGAGAGAGAAAAAAAAGAGTCTACTAACTCTTTACTTAGCTGCCTACCCGACACTGAAGTGGCTTTTGCTGATCGCTTGCCCTACGCACGCACTAATATTCACAGTGAAAAATTTGTTAGCTTTTGTCGACAAAAATCGCATTATGAGTAGCGCGGCTCACGAAACAGCTACCACTCCGATATTTTCGACTAATTACTTTCTGACAGCTATGCAGAAACTGTTTTAGCTTTCAATTTAATTTAAAACAAATTTTACAAAAGAGAAAAATCTTTAATTTTAGTAAAATAAAAATAAAATACCCTTTAAGTGAATCAAATTTACACAACAAAATGAAATTTAAAAATCAATTAATCGTTAAAATTAAATGAAATGAATTAATCAAAATGGTAAGAATTTAAATAAATTATTTATTGAAAATTTCCGTCCAAACAATGTTATCTATTTTTTATGTATCATCTAAATTATTTTGAATATAAATATTATTAAAAGTTTTACATCTTGACAAAGCAACGTATAATTGACCATGTGAAAACAATGGTCTTCTTATAAATAAGCCTACATTATCGAAACTTTGACCTTGTGGTTTATTTATAGTTATTGCAAATGCTAATATAATTGGAAATTGTTTTCTGTAAAGAATAAATGGTAATGAAGAATTATTTCCTGTATTTAAAGTAATTTTTGGAATAAAAACTTTATTTCTACTTTTATCGGCTGTTATTATTTCAGCTTCAATATTATGTTTATATAAATTTATAATTTTCAATCGTGTACCATTACATAATCCTTCCGATATACTTGAATTTCTTAACAACATTACTATAGCATTAACTTTTAAATTAATTTATGAGGTGGTAAACTTTCTTTAATTTTATTTAAAAATTCTATTTGGTAATTCAAATAAATGTTATCATCAGTTTGATCAACACCTTTATGCGTAGCGTAATCAATACTATAATATGTTTCAGTTTTTCCATTTAATAAATTTAATACTTTTTTATTTAAATTATCAATATCTTCATTATGAGGAGCTAATATAATTTTTTCTTTGCAACAATTTTTATTAATATTTGAATAAATTTTAGAACAAATATCGTTAGTTTGTAATTTGTTTGGAATTGTGAAAGGGTTTATTTTGCCATCACCAATTTGTAATAGAAATGGAGCAAATTTTTTATTTTTAGATCGAATATTTTTTGTTAATTTTAATATACTAAAAAATTGCCATAAATATGAACTTTTTATTGTTTCTTCTATAATTAAATTTTTATTTCCATGTTTAACAACTGGTAAAATTTGTCGAAAATCACCACCTAAAATAATTAATTTTCCACCAAAAAGAAAATTACTATTACAAACATCTTTTAATGTATTATTAACTATTTCTAATGCTTTTTTGGAATCATTGATGCTTAATCCCATATTATTATATCAGCTTCTCTTAATTTTTTTTTATTTGATTGTAATTCTAAAAATGCATTTTTAATTGTATTTAAATTTAAAGGTGATCTAAAAGTCTTATGACTTGTCATTCCTTTAGGTAATAAAGTAGATGCAATACCAGTCCAAGCCATAGACAAAATTTTTTTATTAATTGATATAAAATAAAATATTAAAGTCTTATATAAAAAAGTTTTTTCTGTTCCTCAAGGACCATCGATAAAATATATTTTTTTATTATCTTTTTCAGTTAAAATTTCAAAAATTAATTTTTGTTCATCGTTTAATTTATTATACATTAATTTAAAAATTTTTTTTGCTTTCTATTTCATCATGATGATTATTGTTCAAAGTAATTGAATTTATTTTTGGTTCAGGTAAACCAAAATCTTTGCAAGATATATATTCATTAATAAAAATATTATTAAGTTCAAATAAAGCATTATTTTCTTTATTTTCATTAAAATTTTTAACAAAATAATTAGTGGTGGAGGTTGGCGCGCTTGCGCACAGGGGGCTTGCGGAATTTCCATTTTACCATGTTCGATGTCATTTATTCTTTTGAACAATAATTGTACATTTTATAAAATTTATCATGAAAATTATTAACTTAATATGTTTGTTCTATATATTTAAAGTAAAAGCAGTAGGTGCAAACAATAAAAATTAGCACAGACTCTCTCCGTCTCACTCTTATACTCACACATCAAGCATAAAAATCTACGTTGTGCTGTGCGACTCACAACGAAGATGGATATATGCGTATACTGTATCATAGTATGCGAGTAATTGTTTATCCTCGTTACAAGTGGTACACTTGATTCATTAGATACCCATTATAAAATAATTCAAAGTAATAATCAAAATATTGAAAAACATTGATCTAATTTAAAATATAAAAATTATAACGTTAAAAGAACATTTTGAATTCAAAATAATTTCAATGAATTAATATGTTTTTCAGTTTTACTTAGTAGTGGAGGTTGGCGCGCTTACGCACAGGAGGCTTGCGAAATTTCCATTTTACCATGTTTGATGTCATTTATTCTTTTAAACAATAATTGTATAAAATTTTATAAAATTTATCATAAAAATTATCAACTTAATATGTTTGTTCTATATATTTAAAGTAAAAGCAGTAGGTGCAAACAATAAAAATTAGCAAAAAGCTTTTCAAATGATAGGATTTGAATGAAATTGAGGATCAAAGAGGATGAGCTAAGGAGCAGCTAAGGAAGAGGAACAAAAACGTAAAATAACGTAAAATAACACAAAAAAAAAGGTAAAATTTGAGGATTTACATGAGGAAACTCAAAAGAAGAGAAAAAGAAGAAGGGAGGAAGGGAAAAGGAAAAGAAAAAGAAGAGGAACAAATAACGTAAAATAACGTAAAAAATAAGGGAAAAAAAGAGGATCAAAATTAGGTAAGAGAATGAGGAAAAAAAGAGAAGGGGAGGACCTTGGTCGTAGAAAATTTCCTTACAACTATATAATATAGAGAGATATATAATATAGAGAGATATATAATATAGAGAGATATATATATTTATATATACATGCATTTAAATATAATTTATATTATAATTCTATAAATATGGTTGTTATTTAATATTTATGTAGATATATATATTTATTCGTTAGTCAAATTTTTAATATAAATAAACCTTAAATCAACTACAGTAATTTAAATTTATTCTTTTCTTTATTTTTAATATTTTTATATATTTTCCTCTTGCAATTACAATTTTGATTCCACTTATATCCCTTCTTACAATTTAATTAACAATTAAATACGAAATTTTCGATTAGTGTAAATCATACGATTACAAGTTTATATTAATCATACTTGTATGATTAATATAAACTTGTAATTTATTATTTATAATATATTATTATTTCCATAACTTAATTACTAGATAGATTTTCTGAATATTAAGAGCAGTTCGTATATCTCTGTCCTTTTCTAATCAAAGAATTGATTTTTTTGCAAAAACTAATGATTGTAGCAAAAAATAAGGAGATAGCCCCATCTTGTATCATAAAAAGCAATATTTTCTTTGATGAGGAAAAATTATTTTTATCGATTCGTTTCGAAGAAAACCTTGAAAAATTTAAAAAATATAGGTTAGGATGGACAAACCAGTTTTTCAAGGTTTTCTTAAAAACGAAGCGATAAAAATAATTTTTCCTCATAAAAGAAAATCTAGCTTTTTATTATACGAGATGGGGCTTTCTTCTTATTTTCGCTATAATTATGAATTTTTGTAAAGAAATCAATTCTTTGATTAGAAAAGGAAAAATATACTCCACCTCCTCTTAACAGAGAATAGTCGTATGATTTTATTATTCTAATTTTGCTATTTACGTTTTAACTAATTTCGTCGTTAATTTGGTTCATAAATTTCGTTAATATAAATTACTCACAAATTAGGAGAGAAAGAGATGAATTTATTTCCAACTCGATCGTCCTGACGTTTTCTATACTCGGACTCCTTAAACTACACGGTGAGAATGTCCGTGGCAAGATAAGGTTGGGCTTTCTCCTTTAATCGCTCGAACGTTCGGTTAATATTCCAGATTATTACCTCGAACGTCACCTTGATTCACCTTAGATCTCAAGTTTACACTCGTTGTCACTATTAACTGATTTTGATTTAATTTAGTAATTAAATTTGAATCTTATACCTTAGTGTTATCTTATTTTTATTTATTAGTGAAGTAGGGCTCTAATCTACTCACTAATATTTTATATTGAAATAACTTAAGTAATAAAGATTTAAAGTAACACTGATTTTCCCAGTGGACCTGGCAGAGCCGACTCTTGTGGTTGCCGTCTTGTTGTGACTAAAGGCAGTGTAGTGACGTAGAGGTTTGTTTTTATTACCTCGCGCCTGGGCGATCGAGAGATGGAAGCTCCAATCAAACCTCGACATGCAGTCAAAATTTTCAGGACAGGAGTCGTTTAACTTCCTAAAAGTTCATTAACTTGCTTATTAATGAATTTTTTTCCATTTTTCTCTGTCTCTCCTTTACACTTAGATAAAGTTGACGATTGAGTTTTCGCAATGAGTCGGTATTGGAAAACCGCTGACTCGAGACATCGGATGGAACTAATTTTGGTTGTAAACCTTTTGAATAGGAATAAAATTAAGATTTACAATTTTTAAATTTAAGAATGTTCTAATTATATTATATTGATTTGAAGGGCATAGTTCCATGGGATGTCACAGTTTAAAAACTTAAAGTTTCGGTAAATTCCTCGAATCTCTCCTTCTTTTTTCTTTTAAAAGTATTCACAGCTAAACAATTTAATTTATTAAAGGCTATGTGGTCCTCCGGAAACTTACTATAATTCTATTTTTTATATACGGCATTTTTAAATCTAACGATTTTGTTACACTCATCGTCTTATCACGAGACCAGATTTTTATATTTATTTGGATTAACATGTTTTTCATCCGGGATGTTATTTTCAAGACAATTTACGACTGCTTTAAAGGAAATATCGTATTTTACATTGGCTGGTGCGTCTACAAATTCAAAAAAAAGAAAAATAGGAAATTTAGCTTTTAAGAGGATGCCGAACTATCTGTCTTTGTCTAATAGCGTTTTTCATCTTTTTTATAAACACCATCCGTTCTAACAAGAGAAAAATAGCAGCCTCCGCTAGATATTAGTATAATAAGTAAATTTTGTAATAATAACATAATTGTTTCACCGCGTAGTTTTTGAATAATATGAAACCTACCAAAAAAGATAGTAGTAGATCTAGGTTATATTCTAGGTTGTTAGTAGGTCTCATAGTATTAAAAAACTACTCGATAAAACCATTATTTTATTATTATAAAATTTACTTATTACACAAGTATCTAGCGAGGGCTGCTATTTTTTTCTTGTTAGAACGGATGGTGTTTATAAAAAAGATGAAAAACGCTATTAGACAAAGACAGATAGTGCGGCCCCCTATTAAGAGCAGGTCGAATATATCTGTTCTTTTCTAATCAAAAAATTGAGTTTTCCGCAATAACTAATAACTTTAGCAAAAAATAAAGAGATTGCACCATCTCGTATAAAGAAGAAAGCAATATTTTCTTTGATGAGAAAGAAACCTACTGAAAAAAATGACATGAGCTCTCACGATTGAAAATTAAACGAGATCTCATATGAGAACTCACGTGAGATCTCATGTGTCGTGAAATTTGGTTTTTCCTGATACCCGATCTCACGTAAGATCTCAGGTGAGATCTGATGTGCAAAAAAATTAATTTTTCCCGATGCCCGATCTCACATAAAATTTTACGTGACATCTCGTGTGGGAAAAAAAAATATTTTTGCACGTGAGATTTCACGTGAGATATCACCTGAGATCTCATGTGCGAAAAAAATTTTATTTTCTGTTACACTTATAGCTGTAATCAATGTCAACGACATTAAATCTGAAATTTGGTCTATAATTCAATTAATTTTTATATATTCTAACATTATAATTATACACAAGTCTTTAATTTATAGTGTTTCGAAGTTAGGTTTGTCAACTTTGATATCTAATTTGCGATCTAAGTTTATAAAAAAATAACAGCTCCAGGGGATTTTTTATTTTAACTAAAATGATTGAACTAATATAGCTAACGTCAAAATTTAAAGAACAAGACAAAAAAAGTAAAAGAATAATAAATATCTGTTTAAAATTTTTTAAATTGAATAAACTATATAAGAGATCCCATGTGAGATCCCATATGAGATCGCACACGAGATTGCAGATAAGATGTTATAAAAAATCGCCTATGCCCTGGTAGAAAGTTTAGCATAAATTATGGCGTGTCCACCAACATATGGCCATATTTATACGGTGTAATTACACTGTCAAATTTCACCATAAGTTGGCTATAATATGGACTTATTCTAATGTGTGATTTGTGCGTACTATTATAATAAACTTGTATTTATAGTATAAAAAGTTTAATTTTAATTGTAAACTTTCTCTACTCTTCTTTATTATTTTTTTATTTATTATTCTTCAGATTTTAATTAAAAATGAATTTTTTTTATTATAACCTAATTTTTTGATATGACTTTACATTCGACATCTTAACCTAACCCTAATCTTTGAAAAAAGACGCACTAATGTAGTTTTCAAGTTTTGTTAGTTAGTTGAAAAACTCAATATTATGTTATATAATAAAACTAATTGATTTGCATTGACATTATGTTACAGTAGAACACTTTAAAATTATTCGCAAAATTTTAGAACATTGAGTACCAGACTTTCAAAACGAATATGTGTATTATGAAATATTTTGTTTGTAACTAAACCAAAAATGAATCTTATCACCAATTTTCCAAAGTGAAATTATAATACAATCTACAGTATATGGATTTATATTGATATTATGCTATCCATACAGCATGAAAGGACTTTGAAAGGATTCTGAAAGGATTCATGAAAGGACTACAATCTTTCAGAAATATTTCACTGAAAGGATTCTGAAATAATTCTATGTCCGAGGTATTATTCTTTTAAAAATAATACAAAAAAAAATTTCATAAAGAATTCACAAGACATTTCAAAATCCTTTTAACGAAAGAATTCTGTAAGGATCCATGAATTCTTTTGGTAATAATTCGTAAATCTTTTCATGCATCTTCCATTGAAAGGATTCTGTAAGAACGATAAGAAATATTTTTAAAATATTTCATTGTATTATTTCTAAAAGGAATATACCCCGGACATAGAATTATTACAGAATCCTTTCGATGAAAGAATTCTGTAAGGATCCATGAATTCTTTTGCTAATAATTCGTAAATCTTTTCATAAATCTTCCATTGAAAGGATTCTGTAAGAATGATAAGAAATATTTTGAAAATATTTTATTGTATTATTTCTAGAAGGAATATACCCCGGACATAGAATCATTACAGAATCCTTTCAATGAAAGAATTCTGTAAGGATCCATGAATTCTTTTGGTAATAATTCGTAAATCTTTTCATACATCTTCCATTGAAAGGATTCTGTAAGAATGATAAGAAATATTTTTAAAATATTTCATTGTATTATTTCTAAAAGGAATATACCCCGGACATAGAATCATTACAGAATCCTTTCAATGAAAGAATTCTGTAAGGATCCATGAATTCTTTTGGTAATAATTCGTAAATCTTTTCATACATCTTCCATTGAAAGGATTCTGTAAGAATGATATGAAATATTTTTTAAATATTTCATTGTATTATTTCTATAAGGAATATACCCCGGACATGGAATCATTACAGAATCCTTTCAATGAAAGAATTCTGTAAGGATCCATGAATTCTTTTAGTAATAATGCATTAACCTTTTCATATATCTTTAGTTGAGAGACGTGTAAAGTTGTAGAAACTTTATTCTTTCCTGTATTATTTAAGAATCAATTTAGAATTAATACAGACACACACACACACACACACACACACACACACACACACACACACACACACACACACACACACACACACATATATATATATATATATATATATATATATATAACGGATATGATGATATAATTATTTATAGGATTACGAATAGTTTCACAGTGGTTGAAACCGAAGTTATTATAACACAGACATCGCACGCACAACAATTTATAGTTTCCATTCATGATTGTTATTTTCCTAATATATGAAACGGGAAGCACTCTTACCGCTTGCGAGACTAAGAGATACCGCCATCAAGCGGATAAATTATAAACTAATCCCGAAAATATTTTTAAATGATTCTGTTATATTTCACGTTTTCTTTCAAAAAGTCCTTTTAAAGTCCTTTCAGTAAGGATTTATGTAATGACTTTTATTCTCATCATAAGTTATATTATGAAATATTCAAAAAGATTTCAAAATTTTTTCATGGAAGATTTCGTGCGACTTTACCAAAACATTGCATGAATTATTACATGAATGCTTTTTAAAAAAATCTTGAAATGATTTGGTAAAAGAATACCTTAGATCATCCCAAAAATCTTTCTAAATTATTTTCTGATTTTAATCGTTAGAAGATTTCTGAGTTGTTTCTTGTTTCCTTTCAAGTAGTCTTTTCAAAGTCCTTTCAGTAAGGATTCATGTAATAATTTTTATTTTCATTATAAGTTATTTCATGAAATATTTCAAAAAGATTTCAAAATTATTTCATGTATGATTTCTTAAGACTTTACCAAAATATTGCATAAATTATTTAATGAAAGCTTTTTGAATGAATCTTGAAATGATTCGGTGAAAAAATACCTTGGATCATTCCGAAAATCTTTCTAAATTATTTTACGACTGGATTTTTCGAAAGATTTCTGAGTTCTTTCTTGTTTTCCTTCAAGAAGTTTGTGGGCACACACATCGATATGTATGTAAATGCCACGCGCAGCGAGCGGTGCGCAAGCGAGCGCCGTCACATGTAAGCCTAGCAAGTCAGTCTGACTACCGAGTACAGTCAGACCGTTCTCGCCAGCCCACTAGATAAGTATTTCACTAGGCTCTACAGGCTACAAGCTGTATATTGTATCTCACAATAAAAACCCTATTGTCTTTAATTATAGTTTGGATAATTTCTTTCTGATTCTCCTCTTTGACATCACGCTCGGAGCAACAGTGGTGATCCCGACAGCCGTTGGTGGAGTGGAAGCCGCACGCACTTAACAGCAACCAAGCGCAGCCAAGCAGTAGCGGAAAATCAACGCTAGCAGCAGCCACGTGGTCGCAGTACAGCATATTTTAAGGGTGGCATTTATAACCGCGTGCGTGCTGAGATACTTATCTCAGTCGAATAAATATTAAATAAAAATAAAGTAAAATTAAATGAATAAAGTAAAATAAAGTAAAATTAAATGAATAAAGTAAAATAAAGTAAAATTAAATGAATAAAGTAAAATAAAGTAAAATTAAATGAATAAAGTAAAATAAAGTAAAATTAAATGAATAAAGTAAAATAAAGTAAAATTAAATGAATAAAGTAAAATAAAGTAAAATTAAATGAATAAAGTAAAATAAAGTAAAATTAAATGAATAAAGTAAAATAGAGTAAAATTAAATGAATAAAGTAAAATAAAGTAAAATTAAATGAATAAAGTAAAATAATCGAAGTAACAAGTATTGCATGAAAAATAAGTAACAAAGATTGTAATTGTCATTCGCCGAACAGAATCACGAATAACATTAAAGATATTTTTTCTTATTCTGTTGAATTTTTTTTCATGCGTATAATAATATAATATATATATATATATATATATATATATATATATATATATATATATATATATATATATATATATAATGAAAATATAATATAATATGATAAAACATATTCTGGATAAAGTAAGAAACTGAGGTTTCTTCCGGCTGTGCACGTGGGGGTTATTTCGCGTTTATTTATTTAGACGGGTATGGAGACTCAGGGTAGAAAGTAAAGCGCCCGCCCCAAGACCACGTTCTTTATCGTGGACGCACCTCTGGAAACCCTGGAGATCCAGTAATGCGAGGTAATCGCAAATAATCTTCCAGTGTTTTCGCGTACAATAGACGTGCACAGACCTGGGGGAGCCGCAGATAGATAAAATAATAAATAAATATATATATGTGTTGTAACGAGAGACAGATATTCTCTCCGGGTGTATACGAGTAGATCATCTAGTATTTCTTTTCTCTTTCGTGGGTCGTGGTTATGGTGTTCGGAGTGGAAAGTACAGTGTCCACCCCAAGACCACGTTCTTTATCGTGGGCACGCTTCTGAAAACTCCGAAATTACCATAAATGCATGACGATTAGTATTTTTTGATAATAAATTACGTGTTAGGGACCGTGTACACACCGGGGGGAGTAGAAAATCTGTAGATAGGATTTCCTAAAGGAAAACATATATACGTAAAAAAAAATGGAAATTTCCATAATTTAATAGAAAAATATACAGAATTTAATGCACACGGAGAGGTGTAAAAAGTGTAAGCCTCGCAGAAATTAGAAACGAAAAAATTGTAAGTCTCGATTGTGCGGGAATTTTCGCGAAGGAATTTTAGATTTCGGGTAGTTAGAACGCAAAAGAAATTTCGGGTCAAATGCGAAAGCGTCAAGGTGATTCGAGGTAGATACTGTGTGCGCGAGAAATAAACAACTCGGGTCATAACAAGTAAAGTATGTAAATATTGAACAAGTTTGGTGACTAAAAGTCAAGTATATAATATTCTAGAATATTGTATACATTATTTAGAATTCGAACGCACACAATACCCAAAATAAATTTTGGAGATTTAATTTTGTTCGACATAGTGATAAAAATTTAATTGATTTGAGTAATTTAATTTAATTTTGCGAAAGGATTTTTGTTAATTATGTAACATTTTCCTTTTCCTTTTATTAAAATTATTTCTTTTATATTTTATAAATTATTTTTTTTTACATTTTTGTAGATTATTTATTTTTTCAAGCGTTTATATTTTTATATATAGAATACCGCATTTTGAGTCAATCGACCGAAAGAGAAATTGCACGTTTATCTATTTAATTTCGTGTAACGTATTGTCCATATTTATTTATTTATTTAATTGTTTAATTGTTTATTTATTTATTGACGCATGTAGTTTTATCCCATTTTATTTTAATTCTAGTCATTAAGAGCAGGCCGGATTTGCTGTCCTTGTCTAATTGGCATTTTTGTTATTTACTCAAGTTTTAATCGGTGTATCTTCAAATTAAAGGTCGAGCGCAATGAATATTATTATTATGAACATCTATGCACAAGAAAAAAAATATCTACCGGTTTGTTTTTGAGAAAAGTAAGTAACGCCAAAGTAAAAGTTTATGTTTATAATATTTTCGCGTTACTTACTTTTCTCAAAAACAAACCGGTAGGTATTTTTTTTCTTGTGCATAGATGTTCATAATAATAATATCTATTGCGCTCGACCTTTAATTTAAAGATACACCGATTAAAACTTAAGTAAATAACAAACAACTCAATTGTTACTCGGTCGGTATCAGGTTCTACTCCGGCCTACCGTTAAAGACTGAGTATTAGTATTATAGTGCAATATTTTGGACGGTTGGCTTAAAAAAAGTTAATTGGCAGTTTCGTAATACCTCGAGTCACAAAATAGCGGAATCTAATATGAACATGAGTGAGATAGGAGATAATTAAAAGTATGTATCGACGGTGCGCAGTAGTACGCCGAAAGGCAACGTAGGAGAATATAGCAAATTTAAGGAACAAACAGATCAGAATAGAAAGTTCGCGTTTCCCAATACAGAAATATTAGAAAATGATGATCGCGATGACGCATTAGCAAAAGAAACGCGAAGGTTAGATCAGTATTATAAACGGAAAATGGAAGAATTGAGAAACAATTTTGAAAGTAACGTAGAATTTTTAAAGAAGAGAGTAGAAGCGTTAAAAATGAGTAGTAAGCAAAGGGACGCGAGAGTACCGGCTAATGATAATAATGCACAACGGTCGAACGGTATGAATTTAGAGAAAGATAACATTACGGTTAACCACCAGTTAGCGCAGGGTAATTACTTGCAAACTCGGCAAATTAATTTTCCGTTCTGGAAGTATGATCCGAATACGTGGTTCGAGTTGTTCGAAAGACAGATGACGCTACAGAACGTGAACGACGATAGTGTAGGTTTCATGTTATTGATCAGCAATTTAGACAGGGACGTAGTGCATGAAACAGCGCATTTAGTAAAAACCTTAAAACAAGGACATAGATATAATAGCATGAAAGAACATTTACTGAGTAAATACGGTCAGTCGCAAGAAGAAAGGTTTAATGGTCTATTTAGGAAATGTCGCGCTTGAGGAGAAAAACCGTCAGAGTTTTTAAGAGAGATGTTAGATGTGGTCGGTAATAATATTAAACGCGAAGTTATATTGAAAGCCTGGAAGTTTAATTTGCCTCCCAGGATTAAAAAGTTCCTCGTGGGCGAAATTAATTTAACAAATGAAACGACGATAGTAATGTATGCAGACGAAGTTTATAAAAACGATTGCGAAGAGGAAGCAAGTAGGGTAGCTAACGTGGGGTCGGTAGACCAAAATGAAGGTAACAACAGACCAAGTGTAGATAAGGTGAATATTAGCGCACATATAGAAGCTATAGTCGGTAAAACATTAGAAAAAGTTAACGCGAGATCAAGATACGATAAAGATAGGAAGAATAGTAGAGATAGGAGAAATAGCAAGGATAGAACAGATAATAGGAAGAAATTTAATAGAGTCTTTTGCGAACCGCATAGAAAGTATAGAAATAGAGCATATAGTTGCATTTCACCATGTGAATGGGTGTATTATGGGCAGAGACGTAGGTCAGTCTCCCCCAGAGATGGAAGAAAGAAGGACTTTAGGCGAAAACCACCAGTAGGTAATCTAGGTAGGAGTAATAGCGTTAAGGAAAATACGCAACAGTCGGTGAATGGAAAAGATTTAATTTCACAGACCGGCGAGTAGAGGAGGTAAGCTCGTCGGTAACGGAGAGTATTCGCCTCCATGTAGAAGATAAAGTAGGAAATCAAACGTTTTTAATTGATACCGGTGCAGAAGTTTCAATAGTACCTAAGAGTAAAGATAGTAAGAGGGCAGCCACGTCGGTAAAATTGTATGATGCAAATAATACAAGGATAGTTGCATACGGTGTTATATCAAGGGAAATAGATCTTGGGTTTTAAGAAAGAATAAAATGGACATTTATAGTAGCAGATGTCCCATATGCTATTCTAGGCGGTGACATGATCAAGCATTATCATTTACTTCCTGACTTGACAAAGCGGGAGTTAATAAATGCAAAAACTGGTGAGTCAGTCGCAGGCACCGCGAAAAAGGTTACGTACGTTCAGGTGTCAATGATCAACTCGGAGACTAGATATGCTGAAATAATTAGGCAGTTTCCAGCGGTAGTAGGCATTACAAAGCCGAAACCCATTAAGAAAAAGGATGTGTACCATCATATTAAAACGAGAGGGCCACCGGTAGCTCAGAAGCCAAGACATCTGGCACCTGATTGGCTGCAGGCAGCCAAGAGGGAGTTTGAGAGATGGTGTAAGGAAGGGATCTGCAGACCCTCCAAAAGCCCTTGGGCCACACCTATACACATGGTCCTTAAGAAAAACGGAGACTGGAGAATTTGCGGGGACTACAGGAGATTGAATGCAGTCACGGTACCTGATAAGTATCCGATCCCAAACCTCCACGATTTTGCATCCAATTTAGAGAACAAAACTATCTTTTCTGCACTGGATTTAGAGAAGGCATTTTCGCAAATTCCTATTCACCCAGAAGATATACCGAAAACGGCAGTAGTAACTCCATTTGGGCTTTATGAATTTTTAGTTATGACCTTTGGGTTCCGTAATGCGGCCCAAACATTTCAAAGGTACATAAACCAGGCCGTGGGCGACTTGGATTTTGTGTTTGCCTTTGTTGATGATATTTTGATTGCGTCTTCATCTGAAGAAGAGCATCAAAAGCATCTGAAGATGGTTTTAGAAAGGTTGGAGAAGTTCTACCTAAAATTAAACATTGATAAATGCCAATTTGGAGTCGATAAATTGATTTTTTTAGGCCATCAGATAGACAGAAATGGATTCGAACCCGACCCATCGAAAGTCGAAGCTATAAGGGCCTTTAAAAAACCCAAGACGAAAGATAAGATGAGACGGTTCTTGGGAATGGTAAACTTTTATAGAAAAAGCTTGCCGAAAGCAGCCGAAGTACAAAAGCCACTGGTGAACATGATAAGAGATATAAAGAAGAAAGATAAAAGATCAGTCGAATGGACAGAAGAAGTAGAAGCAGCATTTAATATAACAAAAGAAGAATTAGCGAATGTCGCGTATCTTGCGTTTCTAGCAAAGGATGCAGAGGTTAGGTTAGTTACGGACGCGTCTAACTTTGCGATGGGCGCATCGCTCGAGCAAAAAGAGGGGGATATATGGAAACCTTTAGCTTTTTTCTCTAGAAAATTCACCCCCGCACAATCGAGATATAACGCGTATAACCGCGAGCTAATGGCTATTTACGAAGCAGTAAAGTATTTTAACTACTACTTAGAAGGAAGAGAGGTAAAGATTTACACGGATCATGAGCCGTTGATATATGCACTGGAGCAAAATCGTGAGACTTACACAGCGTTACGAGCTCAAAAACTTGCTTATATCGCAGAATTTAATGTTAAAATATATTATTTACCTGGGGAGAATAACGTGGTAGCTGATATGCTATCAAGAATTGACGATTTTAGATTCCCCACTTCATTCTCTCTTGACGAAATAGCGAATAAGCAGAAAGATGACGAGCAGCTGCAGGATATTATAGATAATCCACAGCATCAATTGAAACTAGTTAAATTGCAGTATGGTGCTGAAAACTCACCATTTTATTGCGAGATTGCTTACGAGGTGTTTAGACCATATGTTCCAGAGGCGTTAAGATTAGTTATTTTTGAACTTTTCCACAATAAGGCGCATCCATCTGCTCGAGTGACGAGTAAGATGATAAGGAAACAGTACGTATGGCCAAACATGAACAGACAGATAACATCTTGGTGTAAAACCTGTGTAGAATGCCAGAGATCGAAAGTAACAAGGGAAAACAAGTTTTTACCCATGAAGTTCAGTGAGCCCGATGCAAGGTTCACCCACGTACATGTCGACTTACTAGGAGAGTGTCACACCTCCGGATCACGGATTTTGCTCAAACTTCGGGATAAGTTTTCAGATGATAAAATATGGAAAAAGCTAAAGTTATAGTCATAAATACTCAATATTTCCCTAGTTACAGGCAATTAAAGAAAATCACTAAAAAAGTTATTAGATTTTTAAACGCATATAGTTCTTTAGCGTCGATAGCTACAGGCTTGAAACTTTTTTTAAATTAAAGCTGAGCTCAAATCCTTTCGAAATAGTAGTTACAGCATATCAAAATATTATTTTTCCCCAAAGTTAGAGCGTAATAAGGATTGGACCTAATTTCAGCTTTTATTATTAATTAATGTTTTTAAAAGAAAAATCAGGTCCAATGTTTATCATGCTCTAGCTTTGGGAAAAAATAATATTTTGACATGCTATAACTACTAATTCGAAAGAATTTGAGCTCAGCTTTCATTTAAAAACAGTTTCATCATTAATGCTAAAGAACTATATGCGTTTAAAAATCTAGTAACTTTTTTAGTGATTTTCTTTGATTGTCTGTAACTAGGGAAATATTGAGTATTTATGACTATAACTTTAGCTTTTTCCATATTTTATCATCTAAAAACTTATCCCGAAGTTTAAGCAAAATCCGTGGTCCGGAGGTATGACACTCTCCTAGTTAGTTGGTCCATTGCCACTTAGCGATGGTTATAAATATTTAGTAACTATGATAGATAGGTATACTAGGTGGCCAGAGGCGGTGCCCGTTTACGATGCATCGGCTCTCACAGTCGCACACGCTTTTTATGACACGTGGGTGTCACGTTTCGGTGCACCAGTGATCATCACTACGGATCAAGACAAGCAATTTGAGTCTGCCATGTTTGAAGAATTATTGCAACTTATAGGATGCAAGAGGATACGTACCACAGCATACCACCCAGCTGCAAATGGCATGGTTGAAAGATGGCACCGTGATCTCAAGGCAACACTTATGTGCCACGTGGAGGGACATGAATAGACAAAAGTCTTATCCACAGTTTTATTAGGGCTGAGAACGCGAATAAGGAGAGACACGGAAGCCAGTCCAGCTGAATTCCTTTATGGAACGTCGTTAACCATACCTGGTGATATGTGCGAGCTCAGGGAGAAAGATATAAGAGATCATAATCTGTTTTTATCAGAATTCAAAGAATATATGAACGAGGTAAAACCTGTGCCGGTAAGACACAATCACTCTACTAAAGCGTTTGTTTTTAAAGATCTCAAAGATTGCACTCATGTGTGGGAGAGAATCAGAGCAGTCAAACCCCCTTTAGTTCAGCCGTACACAGGGCCGTATAAGGTCGTATCCAGGCATGAAAATGGCCGTAATTTTGTCATAAAGAAAGGTGACAGGGATGTGACGGTGAACATAGAAAGATTAAAGCCAGCTTATCTGTTGAGAACGGAAGCAGAGGAGGAAGGGGAGATAAATATCAACGAGCAAAACATAGACAGTAATGTAAATAACCAAAGTCAAAGTAGTAGTGGTAATAATGAAAATCATAATAGTAATAACGAAAGTCAGAATGTTAATAATAGTCATGAAAGTAGTAACAACATAGAAAATAGTACAACAACTCAAGTAGAAATCCATAGAGAAGTCGCAATAGAGCAGCAGGGGGAGGATCCCGATGCAATTGACTATGTCAATGAAGAAATTGATAGAAATGACGAGTTAGATAATAACGATAATGACGAAATAAGTTATGAAAATCAAATCAATGATAGAATCGAAGTTGAGATAGTACAGGATAACAATAGCGATAAGGCGAATGGCAAAGTTAAAGAAAAAAAGAAAGCGAAATTTGTACCGAATATTTTAAAAAGAAAGGAGCTAGATAGTATATTGTTAGACAAAGATAGCGTTAATAAAAAGAAAAATAAAAAAGTTAGTTTTGTACAGTTTTTCACTTCTGATTATGTAAATAGTTTTAAGACAGAATTGTATAGGCGAAACCATGTAAAAGATTATTTTAATGCATTTTTTGATTTGTTAAAAAAATAGGTGAAGCTGACTGGACTCTCCCCGATTCACGAACCGTATAAAAGACCCACTCAGCCTAACCAAATATGAAGTTTCTACGTGCGTCGAACATATAATGATAAACAATTACTACGGTAAAAATAACAAAATGAACAAGTGTTTTAATGTGAATTTTGCGTTGAGTGTTATTAGAAATGTAACAAAGTTTTATTTAGGAATCGTAGATTGTAAGGTTACGATTAATACGCACTTGCGTATTGCATTAGACAGGCTCAATGCAAGAGTGTTCAGTGAGAATAATTATGTAAAAGTAGCATATAAGGACCGTAGGAATTAAGTATTATTAGTTATAAGGAATCATGTATCAAGTATGCAACAATAGGTGGTTGTAGGTGCAATGAATGACATTTGATGGATAAATGATAGTGAGATTACTAGATGGTAATGTGATTACTATTGATTTAAAAAAAAAAGAATCCTTTTGTTTCCTTATTTTATAACTAAACAAATGTTATCTTTTGTTTTCTATTTTTATTTTGTTTTCCCTAATATATAAGGGAAATTTTAATAACAAAAAAAAACTTTTGTTTTTCTCTGCCACGTGAGCGTCAGATCGTGTAAAGAAAAAGAAATTCCTTTTGTTCATGCGATAATTTTTTCGTTTTTGCGATACAATTGCGAAAAATCGAAGAAGTAAAATGTCCTTCTGTAATTACGAGTTGTAAATAACAAACATTTCATTATAGCGAGTAATTACGATAGTAAGGTATGATAAGGCGTGCAATTTAATTGCGTTAAGATGAATGATGAGTGATGCAGCATGCATAAGTAATTTTTGTAATAAAAAACAATGTATGGAAACATGGAAAGTAACATGTGAGTGATAAGTAATGTAGCATGCATAAGTAATTTTTGTAATAAAAAACAATGATTGAAACATGGAAAGTAACATGTGAGAGATAAGGAATGTAGCATGCATGAATTGTTTACATGGAAAAGAATGATGTATGAATTAAAGATTATGTAATAATGAAAACTATTGATTAAGCATGGAATGATGATGGATGATTAATGACCATGTGATTAAAGTATAGCACTCGCATTAAATAACCCGAGGTTATTTAGGGAGGAGTAATGTGGTCACACGCACACATCGATATGTATGTAAATGCCACGCGCAGCGAGCGGTGCGCAAGCGAGCGCCGTCACATGTAAGCCTAGCGAGTCAGTCTGACTACCGAGTACAGTCAGACCGTTCTCGCCAGCCCACTAGATAAGTATCTCACTAGGCTCTACAGGCTACAAGCTGTATATTGTATCTTACAATAAAAACCCCATTGTCTTCAATTATAGTTTGGATAGTTTCTTTCTGATTCTCCTCTTTAACATCACGCTCGGAGCAACAAGTTCTTTAAAGTACTTTCAGTAAGGATTCATGTAATAACTTTTATCGTCATGATAAGTTCTTTCATGAATTATTTCAAGAAGATTTTAAAATTATTTCATGTAAGGATTTGTGAGATTTTACGAAAATCCTACATGAAATTATTACGTTAAAGCTTTTTGGAAGAATATTGAAATTATTCGGTGAAAGAATAACTTAGATTATTCCAAAAATCTTTCTGAATTATTTTACGACTGGAAACTTCGAAAGAGTTCTGAGTTCTTTCTTTTTTCCTTTCAAGAAGTTCTTTCAAAGTACTTTTAGCAAGGATTCATGTAATAACTTTTATCGTCATGATAAGTTCTTTCATGAATTATTTCAAGAAGATTTTAAAATTATTTCATGTAAGGATTCGTGAGATTTTACGAAAATCTTACATGAAATTATTACGTTAAAGCTTTTTGGAAGAATATTGAAATTATTCGGTGAAAGAATAACTTAGATTATTCCGAAAATCTTTCTGAATTATTTTACGACTGGAAACTTCGAAAGAGTTCTGAGTTCTTTCTTTTTTCCTTTCAAGAAGTTCTTTCAAAGTACTTTTAGCAAGGATTCATGTAATAACTTTTATCGTCATGATAAGTTCTTTCATGAATTATTTCAAGAAGATTTTTAAATTATTTCATGTATGATTTCTTAAGACTACCAAAATATTGCATGAATTATTACATGAACGCTTTTTGAAAGAATCTCGAAATGATTCGGTGAAAGAATACCTTAGATTATTCCGAAAATCTTTCTAAATTATTTTACGACTGGAAACTTCAAAAGATTTCTGAGTTCTTTCTTGTTTCCTTTCAAGAAGTCTTTTCAAAGTCCTTTCAGTAAGGATTCATGTAATAACTTTTATCGTCATGATAAGTTATTTCATGAATTAATTAAAAAAAATTTTTAAATTATTTCATGTATGATTTCTTGAGACTTTACCAAAATATTGCATGAATTATTTCATAAAAGCTTTTTGAATGAATCTTGAAATGATTCGCTGAAAGAATACCTTAGATCGTTCCTAAAATCTTCCTAAATTATTTTATGACTTGAATTGTTGGAAGATTTCTGAGTTCTTTCTTGTTTCCTTTCAAGAAGTCCTCTCAAAGTCCTTTCAGTAAGGATTCGTGTAATATTTCATGTCTTAACTTTTTTTTCCTTTTTGGTATTATTTTTGTAAAGACTTTGTAATCTTCATGTGTATTATTTCATAAATTCTTTTTAAAAGAATATAGTTATCTTTTTAAGTTTTTTTTAAATGCTTTTAACGTATTATTACTTGTAATATTTCATGAAATTATTTCAAAATTCTTTCATGCTGTGTGGGTAGGCAGAATATTCTAAAGTTATTTACAAAGTTTTATAATTTTATATGCTATAATTTTAAAAATAAAAAAGTATAAATGAAATTATAACATCACTTTAAAAAGCTTGATGGCCAGTTTCATTTTTAGTCTATGTCAAATGAAATGTTCCATGTGGTACTTCTTAGATTTTTTTTTTAACTCTAGTACTTAAAGCTATGATACTCTGTATATTGCTTTAAAATATCTTTCTCCAACATGGTATCAATGCATATGAATTTAATTTATTTTTTACTGTTATTCTGCTTAAAAAAGTTGGTAAGCGGTTTTATATTTGATTTAGTCTATGATGAGTCCTTTCATATGATACGCACCAGACTACTTCTTTTCAAACTATAGAATTCAATATTATGTTTTATTATACAACCTAGATTACATTGATTTGCACTGACATTATGTAACAGTAGGACATTTTAAAATTATTTGCAAAATTTTAGAACTTTGAGTGCCATAATTTTAAAAAGAATAGTCTAACATGTGTATTATTAAATATTTTAGTTGTCGCTAGACCAAAAATGAAACTTGCCACTAACTTCTTCAAAGTAAAATTACAATACACTTACATTACATGGATCTGAATTGATATTATAATAGACAAACTAATCTTAATTTATTTACAAAGTCTATGAATGATTTTAAAATATCTCATTCAATGCTTAAAATCTTTTTGATTGGTCAAAAATGTGAATTTTTTCAATTTGGTGGTTGTCATAAGCTTTCTCAGTTAATTTTAAACCAATTGTTGACCAAACTTTTAAATTCTTTTTCTTTTTCTTTTAAATAAAAGTGTTATTTTGTGAATATATATAAATTAAAGATCTCTGGAAATTTTGAAGTCAATTCGTTGAAAATTGGCTGAGAAAGCTTGCAGTGACCACCAAAATCAAGTGTTCGAATAAAGGAAAGAATTTCAATCATTTTATGAGATTATTTAAAATTATTCATGGGCCAAAGTCTTGTATTTTATATATCTGAGGTGAAAAAACTTTTTTTGAATAATGTTATTATAAAAAAATTATTATGACATTTAAATTTAATTTTCATTTTAAGCTTAAATTTGAGCCTGATACCTTAAGTTCTTAATTAATTGATATTTTATATGAGTGTAACTACAATTAATATTGAATAATACTAATATCTCATTAATTTATATTAACAAAAAATTTATTTTTAAAATAAATCATAACCTATGAAGTTTGTATTGTTCATTATAACCTTTATCTATTCGAGTGATGTACTAACAATTGTTATTAATTGTAAATAATGTCAGACCATTAACTATAACTTTATAAATGAAACTTAAATGTGTTATTGTTAATTATAAAAATGAATAATACATGATGATAATTTATTTAAATGAATCATTTTCTGATAATTCTAAATTATAATTTCTTTAATTATTATTCCAAAATTTTAATTATCTTTTCAAAATTATAAATTTGTATTTCTTGTCAAGTCCATAAGCTGACCATATTCCGTTAAAATAAGACTGGGTTTGTGGCCTTGTCAAGTCCATAAACTGGCCATATTCCGTCGAAATAAGACTGGGTTTGTGGCCATATTATGGTTGCAAACCATAAAATACACCATAATGACACCGTAAATCCAGACTTTTTTCTACCAGGGTGAGATCGCATATAAAATCGAATATATATTCATTGAATTTTTAAAATGAAATGAATATATATGTGCGATCTGACATGAGATCTCACATATATTTATTTTATTTTTAAAATTCAACGAATATATATATGATTCTATAGGTGATATCATATGAGATCTCATATAATATTTTCAGTAGCGATGATTTTTCTCAGCTTGTTCTTCAAAATTATACATATTTACACGCTTCCGCTCCTCATTTATTCAAAATAAGTTCATACCTATAAATAGAAGCGGTGGTAACGCAGGGGCTAAGACTCTTGACTCATGCTGTAGAGGACCTGAATTTTTCTCTGTGAAATAGAACTAGAAGACCAGGAAAAATCAATAAAAAATTCCCCCCGGGCAATAAAAATTACATGAGTAAGGTGAAATCACGCTTCTTAGTCCACAGCGATAAAGAGACCTACTGGCAATAAAATAGAGAAGAAGATATCTCCAATCCCTAATTAAAATATAAAATGTGCATTACTGTTTAAAATAGTTTAAAATTATTCAAAAATGTTTAAAAATGTTTAAAACTTTTTAAAATAGTTTATAAGTGTGAAATTCGGGACATTTAAAACAGTTATAAACAGTTTTGAATAATACAAAATAATTTGAAACCAAAGTAAACATTTTCTCGTATATATCATATTAATTTTAATATATATATAAGAAAATTGTCACAAACACAAAATTATGAAACACTGTTTGAAATCATTTCATTTTTTTTATAACTGTTCAAAAGTGTTTAAAACTGTTCAGAACTGTTCAAAACTGTTCAAGTTAATAAATAATAGTTTATATTCATTTAAAATTGTTTTGAAATATTTTGAATATTTAAAATAATTTATATATTTTAAACATGAAAAATTCAAAACTATTAAACACCGTTCAAAATCATTTCGAACTTGACAAAACTTTTTAAAACTGTTTAAAATATCCCAAATTCCACGCTGGTCAACTGTTTGAAACAGTTTTGATTAGTTTTAAATATTTTTAAACATTTATATTTCCGCTAGGGATTACAAACAATTCTGATATTTATTTACATGGAAAAAAACGAAATTTATTTTTTAACTATTTTCGATCAATAAAGTAGGTGTAAAGTAAACCCTTAAAAATTTTGTTTTATAATAAGTCATTTCTTTTGCCTTGTTCTTATCTAAATCTCAACTTTTTTATATATTGTGTCATAAAACAAATTTTTAAATTAGAAAAAGATATAAATTTTTTTATAAATTATTGATTTTTTAAATATTATAACATAAAAGACAAAAATAATTTGACATTAGTAAGTAATAAAATAATCAATGATTGTTAATCAAAGTCATGTATTATTTGTAAGATATTAAAAGAAAACAGGCACGTTTGTTCTAAATTTATCCTAAAGCAGGTCACATATCTTTGTCCTTTCATATTAAAAAAATGAAATTTTATTTTTAACTGCAAAATGTTTCAAAAAAGGAAGCTTCATTTTTCACCATAAAAATAGTTATTCTACATTGTTTTGAAACGAAACTAAAGTAAAAATGTTCCTTTTATTACGGAAGTTCACGCAAAATTTGTGACTACATAGAGAAAAAAGTTTTTTCAACTTTAAAGAAGGTGTTTTTGAATAGAAGAAATACGGTACGAAGAAATCAATTTCTTCGAATCAAAGAAAAATCATTTTCAAATTAATGAAATGCTTTTTAAATTAAAAAAAAAACTTTGGAATATTCTTTAAGAAAATATTATATATAAAAAAAAATGTTTGAATTTAAAAAAATATAATAGGAGGCCGAACTATCTGTCTTTGTCTAATAGAGTTTTTCATTATTTATATAAAAACTATTCGTTGTAGCGAAAAAAATAGTAGCCCCCGCTAGATATTAGTATAGTAAGTAAATTTTGTAATAACTAGAAATTGACTAGCGCGCGTACCGCGCGCGTGGATTTTTTTGTTATGGAAAATGAATAATAAAAAATATTTTTAATAACAAACAACGTTAATTGTAGTTAATCAGTGTATATCATAAAATCAACCAATTGGCTGTTCTTATGCCCTCTGGGACCGTATTCACAAAATTTCTCACGCGTGAGATAGCTCTAAAGGAGCTTCCTAATTGGTCGATACAGCTTATCTCACTCGTGAGATACTTTATGAATAACCCCCCTGAGAGATTATTTTGTAAGTATCTCATGTGTGACATAATCTGTAAGGTAGTATTAGTATATCTATTATAAAAAACAACTCTTAGAAGGATTCCAAATTTTGCCACCTTATGGAATATGGTGTGAAATTTTGGCGCTGCAGTATCATTTGATCGCCAATTTTTATTGAAAATTTAAATTTCATCGTTTTTTTAAATATAAATGCGCTATCGACATTTTCTTCATTTATTCCCAAATGGAAATAATTTTTTTGAATAATTTATGGTAACTGTTAATAACTGTTAGAATCTGTAAACAACTGTTAGTAACTGTTGATAACTATAATTAAGTCCCAAAATTGAGACATCAATAACAGTTAATGACAATCAACAATAATTAATAGTAGTTGATAATAATTGAAAATAGTTATTATTGATTAATAATAAAAATAGTTAATAAGTGTTAATAATACTTATTATGAGCAGGTCGTATATCTCTGTCCTTTTCTAATCAAAGAATCAATTTTTTTGTAAAAACTAATAATTGTAGCAAAAAATAAGGTGATAGCCCCATCTCGTATAATAAAAAGCAAGATTTTCTTTGATGAGGAAAAATTATTTTTATCGATTCGTTTTGAAGAAAACCTTGAAAAACTTAAAAAATAGAGGTTAGGGTGGACAATTCAGTTTTTCAAGGTTTTCTTAAAAACAAAGCGATAAAAATAATTTTTCCTCATAAAAGAAAATCTTGCTTTTTATTATACGAGATGGGGCTTTCTTCTTATTTTTTGCTACAATTATTAATTTTTGTGAAAAAATCAATTCTTTGATTAGAAAAGGACAGATATACTCGACCTCCTCTTAACAGCTATTTACAGACTATCACAATTTTTCATAGTTATTCATAATTATTAACAGTTTTTCAAAAAAATTATTTCTATGTGGGTTTGAATTAATAATTTAGATTTTTATTACTAAGTAAATGATAAATTCACAATAATAAAATCATATTACAATATATTGCAATCAGATTCTTTTAGCTTGAAAATATATTAGTTAATAGATTTGAAAAGTAAATAAAGAACAATTAAAATAATTTTTTTAATAGCTTTTGAAAACATGAAAATGATTAAAAAATTACAAATATAATTCTTTAAATACGTAATTTTTTATATTTGTTTTGTTGGAATTATCTGAATAAATTCTTAATGAATTCCATGAGTGAACTCGTGATAAAGCCACATATAACTGACCATGATTAAAAACTTCTTTTCTTAAATCTCTCCCAATTTTTTCAAATGTTTGATCTCGAGCCTTGTTGATTGTCATTGCAAAAGCTACTTTAGTAGGGAATTGTCTCCTTTTAAAAATAAATGAATAATCAGATTCTAATGTGTACAAAGTAATACGATGTATAAATACTATTTCTCCTTTTTTATCACCAGTAAATATTCCACATTTCAATACATTATTAGATGAATTCAAAATTAATAGTCTAGTACCATTACACAATCCTTCACTAACATTTAAATTTCGAATAAGCATAAAAATGCAGTTTAATCTTAATTTTAATTCATAAGGAGAAAGTGATTGAGAAGATAAAGTATTTAAATATTCTATTGTTAATAATGTATTATCAAATCCAGTATTATCACAATTTTCTGTGCTATCTATACTTGTATAAATTTTTTCCGTTTCTTCATCGAGCAAATGAACAACTCTTTTATTAATTTCGTTGACGTCAGCATTTCTTGCAAATAAAATAGCATAGTTGATAGATTTCCGATATTCTTTTTTTGCAAAAATATTACCATAAATATCATCTATTATGTCTACTCCAGGTGGAATAATACAATTAACAGGAAAGTAATCAATGTCTAATGCATCATTTGAATCATTCAATTTTCCATCACCGATATCAAGTAAAAATTGTACGAATTGGATTTCTTGAAGTAAAGCTCTCATATTTTGTGTTAATGAAAATTTACTAAATTTACTAATTTATTCCAAATGAAACTACGGTTGATGGATAAATCAATTGTTTCACTACGAGTTCCATGAACTTTCGCAGGAAGTATTTGTCTAAAATCACCACCCAAAATAATCACTTTGCCACCAAATAACTTATTATTGTTCATAATGTCGCGAAGACTTCTATCCATAATTTCAAGAGCATATCTTGGAGCCATAGGTGCTTCATTCCAAATAAATACATCTACGGATTTTAAATAAGCAGCTTCTTGTGATTCTAATTTAATATTTGAAGATGAGTCTGAAAGTAATGGTACTGGTAACATTGTAACATATAACGAGGCGACCCAACAAAAGTCGAAGGTAAAATTTGGATTTTTCCCACTCTTGCGTTTTCATTGTCCTGACTTTTTTTTCTAAATAATTCATCACACCTTTGTAAGATGCAACTCGTAATTCTGACTGATGAGACTTGCAGTATTCTATACGATCCCTCTCAATTTTGACGTAAGAATCAACTAAATATTGTTGAAATAAGCGCTGTCTCCTGGTGAAAACATTGAAATATTTTCTAATTGAAATTTTATATTTAATATTAGCTGCTCTAGATATTTTTTTACCATCTTTTTTTTGCAAATCCTTATGCCATCCTCTGGAACCATGTGGATAAAATAAAGGATATATCCATGGTTCAACATTTGGATCTATTGCACTTACTTGTTTTAACTCTTTCGTATTTTTGTTTCGTAAAATAACAAAAGCTTCAGGTATTTCTCCATCAGCAATAGTAGAAAATATAGCAACAACTTCATTAGTCCTTTGAAAATTATAACATCTTCTATCTACTCCTGGTTTTAGAGAAAAAATTAATTGTAGTTCTTTGTCTGATTGACAGTCTGTTTTCTTAATTCATCGCCCATCATTTCATATGATTGAGCAAAAATATCATATGTTCTCATGATATTTTCAAGCATTTCCACAATATCTAAGTATACATCTGCATTGAAAGCTTTCATTCGATGCTCTATTGCTTCATTGAAATCAACAATATAAAGTTGTCTATAAAAAGGTTTTTCATTTATTTCTGGCTGTAAAGCAGTATTTATTTGATCATAAATTTATCCCTGTATTTTGAAACAATAAGGACCAGGGCGCCTGTCATTGAAGCTTATTAAATTAGCTTTGAAAGATGCAAAGGCAAATAAATTGTTGTAACAACGAATGTTCTGAAAAAATTGGCGAGACATATAATGTTCTGAATCAAATAATTTTTTCAATTTATCAGGAAATTCAGGAGGAGATGGAAGTATAACTTTTCCGTGATTACAACAATCATTAAAAGAGTTACTATTATTCGATACTCTTTCATCTGCAAAATGCTTAGCTTGACAGTGAATACATTCAACATTCATTTCTCCTAAAAAGTGTTTAGTAATCTGTGGTTCAATGATAATATTATATAATTCATTACAAATTTCAAAAGATGAATTATTTTGAAAATTATTATGATTTTGTTTAAAATAGCAATGATCTTTATAAATTACAAAACGTACATAATTAACATCATATGTAAAAATGTTATGACCATTGGAAGTTCTTGGAAAGTTATTATCAGTCACTTCTGTCTCTAATGAAATTTTGATATTATCCAAATTGCTATTAATAACTGATTCTGAATTTAATGCTTTAGTTGCTTTTGCGTCTGAATGTTATTTTCTATAATTACGTTGATTTATTCTTGCCTGTTCTTTTCTACGTTTCTTAGATTCCTGAATTTCTTCCATAGATTTTTCTTTTCTTTAACCAACAATTTTAAGAAAAACAATCAATATTTGAAACAAAAATAATAAATATACAAAAATTATTGTTACATAAAATATATAATTTAAATATAATAACTAATTATATGATATAAATTATAAATTTTATGTATAAAAATAGAAAATTATTTATATGATGCAATTTAGAAAATGTAGGATAGGATCAAGGTGTAACAATAAACATATAATGACTTTTCTTTATTGTATGTATTTAATATTAGAAAAAATTGTACATGGATACGCTAGATAGTAATATGGAAAATATAATGAAGATATAATAAAACAATAAATAATGATTTTAAATTATTGTACGTATTAAAAATACAATATATTACAAAATAACATTAAAAAAAAAAATCATCGAACAGTAATAGTTTAAAAGTTTACGAATGTCACACTACCATTTGCATAAAATAAGAATATAGTCAAATTTGAAAACAATTACTTTGAAATATAATATATATTCGTTTATGAATTCAACCAATCAGCTTTTATTCATCAATTCCAAAAGTTTTCCTTTAAAAATTTAATAATCCTTTAAAATTATAACACAATATTCATAAAATTCAATTCTTTTAAAAATTTACTAATTCACATTTGTTATTTCTCCAGCTTTAAAAATTGTATTTAAAAAGTTTTTTCCTTTAAATATTTGTTAAAATTTTTTGTGAAAAATTCTCCTTTAAATGTTGTGTTTAAAATTCTCTTTCAAATTTTTTGTTGAGAATTCTCCTTTAAATATTTTGTTTGAAATCCTCATTTACATTTTCTGTGAAAAATTCTACTTAAGAGGCGGTCAGAACCAAATCGGTGACTTAGTTCAGTGCTTGTAATAAATGCTTATAATAATTTATTCATTTATTAAAATGGTAAAAATATAGTCATTTCCTCTAGTTATGTATGTAAAGAATAATTTAAAATAGTTGAAGCTGCAAAAATATACAAAATATTGTTATAAAGCGAAAAATGCCACCTAACAATCGACACGACAGTTTTTTGCATGCGGTATATGTCAAGTCAGTTTGATATTTGTAATAAATGCTTATAATAATGTATTTATTTATTCATATGGTAAAAATATAGTCATTTCCTCTAGTCATGTATATAAAGAATAATTTGAAATAGTTTAAGACATAAAAATATACAAAATATTATCGTTAAGCGAAAAATGCTGACTTGATATATACCGCAAGTCACCGATTTGGTTCCGACCGCCTCTTAAGAGGAGGTCATGTATCTCTGTCCTTTTCTAACCAAAGAATTGAGTTTTTTTACAAAAACTGATAACTTTGGCAAAAAATGAAGAGAAAGTCGCATCTTGTATCAAAGAAAATACTTAACTGGTTTTATTTTATGAAGCATATTTAGTTAATACAATATACATGACCAAACCATCTCATTAATTAATTCTCATTAATTAAACTTATTAATTTTAATAAAAATGACCTTTGTTACTAATAAAAACAATGCGAAAATAAAATTTCTTGTCTTTTTACTAACCTATGATGTCACTTGTTTTCACGTGTATTTCACATGATAGATTATTTTATTTTTATATTATAAAACTTTTCTAATTTTCTAAAACACAATTTTCTCTTATAAAATGTTTTTTTCTATCAAAATTATGTTTTCTTCTATCAACTATCAACTGTCTATAACTGTATAATATAAAATTTTTTTCTAATTTTCTAAAACACAAAACTTATTTTGAAATACAAATTTTTCTTAATAAATGTTTTCTTCTATCAATTATTAACTGTATATAACTGTACAATAATAATAATTGTATAATAATTTACTGATTGCTGGCTTTTGCTATAATAAACTATAGCAAAATCAACAAAGTATCAACAAAGTGAAGTTGGCTGCTTCTATAGATGCGTTCCCCTTTCTTCAGTTCGTTCCGTCTCTTGATTTTCGTCTCTTCCTACTTGGACCGACCAATGAGATTCTTTCATTCTTTGATAACGCTCTGAATTGGCTCTATTTCGATACTAATCGCCATCTCCCTTTTATAATAGGACAAGAAAATGATTTTATCGTGTAGTTTTTGAATAATATGAGACCTACTAACAAACTAGAATAGCATCCATCTTTTTGCTAGGTCTCATATTATTCAAAAACTACACGATAAAATAATTTGATTGTTATTACAATATTACTTATTATACTAATATCTTGCGGGAACTACTATTTTTTCCTCGCTACAACGGATGATGTTTACATAAATGATGAAAAACGCTATCAGACAAAGACAGATGGTTTGGCCCCCTGTTAACTTTAAAGAACTAGTTACTTCGGAAATAGTGTTGAAAGTCATTAAACTTTCTTAAAAACAATGCTATAATATTTTTTTATTGAAAAAATGTATGTTGAGAAATATTTTTATATAAAAATGAAAAAAATATCTTACATTGAATAATATTTTAATCTAAAGACATAATTTTTAAATTAAACAAATTAGTTCATGACTTCGATAAACCTATCTTTATTTGTGTGGGTTAGAATGAGAGTGGCATAAGTCACATACTTCTAATTTCGAGATTTTGAATGTTGAAGTTATAAGTCAATAAAAAAATCAGAAAGAATTTTTTTTAAATTATAGTGCATTAGATTGATAAATTATAACGTTTTTTCTTATAATTTAATCAAACGTGAAAGCATTATTTCGATTTTTTTTATTATAAAAAAAAATATTTCACCATTTGTGACTTATGCCATTTTCATTCTAATAATAAAAACAAAAGAATCCAATTGTTGATTTATAATCATATTTTTCATTTAAACAAATATTATTTCACAAATGTTCTTAATAATTAACATGAACAGATTAACTATATTAAAATAACACAATTTTACTATAACACAGTAATAACACAAAAACTTTATTCTATATCAGATTCATTAGAAATAAAGGTACTATGATTATTTTTACTAGTAGTAAGATTTAAAAAGAATTATGATGTACCAGTGGAATGAATTATAATTTCCGGGATTATAGTTTTTTCTAGTTTTTTTAGTAATTTGGTATTTTTTTAAAACCATTATTCGCTTTATTACTTTGTGATTCTGAATCACTACTTGGAATATAATCAGAGTTATTATACAACGACATAATTTATTTAAATACTTATGTCATTTGGAAATACTTTAAATGTACTGCTTTATATCAAATACGAGTAACTGTGACTGAATTGATCACTACTAACCGTACTATACATAGCATCTTATTTATGAATATAAACATGTTTTTGTTGTCCAGGAATGCGGAATAGCATATTTATTTCATGTATCCTTTATTGAAGACTATGTAATAATGTATACGAAAACTTAAAATTTATTTAGAACAGCTTCAAACAATTAATGTGATTAAAATTCCATTAAACTTTAGATAGCCGGAATTGGAGGTGGCATATTGCCCATAGAAAACCGGTAAAAAAGGTATCTTATTTTACTGATTGATCATAGGGAAAATGTCGATCAAGAGATGCGCCAATATATTAGCGTTGCGGCCGTCCAAAGGTTAAAATGTGACTTATGCCATTAACATAATTAACCCTTTTACATTTATATTAAGGGCCATTCTTACAGTGCTCATAATATTAAAAAAAAATACAAAAAAAAGACACTTATTTCCGAAAATAAGTTGTTTTAATGCTAAAAAAACAAAATTATCACTAAGTAAATTTTTTTGAAAATGTGACTTATGCCACTCTTATTCTCACCCACAGATTTAACAATAGAATGTTTGTTGGTGGAAAACGCGGTGTAATTGATTCATTTCTTTACATTAGAAAGAGGTCAGAATCAGAATCAAGAAAATATAACTGAAAAACTTAACATTTTCTGATTTTAATAAAGCAATTATTATTTATAATAAAAATGTACATTTCAGTAAAAAAAATTTTTTACAACAATTATTTATAAACATAATCACAAAAAATAAATTTGAATTAAAATTAACTTTTAACTGTTTTAAAGAAATATTTCTTTGAATAAAAAATTAATTCTTTGAATCAGAAGAGTTTAAGTAATAAAAAAAATTTTAATTTATATTGCAGAAAGAGAACTTAAATTTGTTGAAACGTTTATTTGAACTAATATTTTAAATTAACTTGTAATGAGATATTTCTATGCTTGAAAGTGATGTTTCATGTTTTCAAAATAATATATTCTTCTACAAAAAAATATTTCTTAGGCATGAAAAATTCAGATATATTTTCGAAGAAAGATAATATTTATTCAATGAATAGTTACTTTTATTTGTTATGAAGAAATTAATTAATACAAAATATTTTTGGCCGTTGTTAAACTTACGACAGATGTTTATTTTCAGATATCTATCGTAAAAATAATTTAAAAACGTTAAATTTAATGGAAAATATCGTAAAATAAATTACAAAACTATAAAATATACTAAATTTTATATAAATAAGATAAAAAATATTAAATAGTTTAGACAAAAAAAAAATCTGTCGTAAACTGTCGTAAAGTTATATAAAAATTTGAAGATGGGCAATGCAATGTGACATTTCATGATGATCGAAAATTGATAGCCTAAAATTGAAAATCCATCATCGTTATTTTTAAAAATTTTAATAAAAACAAGAAGAAAAAAAAAGAAAAGACCAAGGAATAAAATTATGGCTAAAATTATTATTTTTACTAATTCAACGGGATAATAAGATAAAATAAAATAATAATATAATAAAATAATATATGACATTAAGATTGCGAATGTAGTTACAAATAAAACATAGATTATCTATTGACATAGAAATTTATAGTTTAAAAAACATCTGTCGTAAGTTTAACATTTCCCAATATTTTTTAGATACATAAAAATATTTTATTGAAGGAAAAAAATTTATTTCAATTATTTAACTAAATTTTTATTGTAATATTATGATATATAAATTTAAAATAAAATAAATAATTTTCAGTATGAGATATTACTAAGTTTAAGAAATATCTTATGTATGTTGAGAAATATTTTATCGATATTTAAAAATTTTATTTTCACTTACGGAATAAATGATATTGATACAAAAAATATTTCGCCGTTTGCCAGAAAGTATATGCGTATATCTCTGGAACCTTTAATTTTTTTACGAACAGGGTTTTATAGAAATTTAAAAGTTTATAATTCAAGTTCTTAAGATGACACAGGCTTTAACCAGTGCTTAAAATTTTCGTTTTAAAGAGTAGAATACGTTCTCGAATTTCGGTGCTGGAAAAAAATTTCTTAGTAACAAAAAAAATTTTATTATATCGTATATATACTTTCTGGCAAATGGTGAAATATTTTTTGTATCAATATCATTTATTCCGTCCGTGAAAATAGAATTTTTAAATATCAATAAAATATTTTTCAACATACATAAGATATTCTTCAAACTTAACAATATCTTATACTCAAAATTATCAATTTTATTTTAAATTTATATATCGTAATATTATAATAAAAATTAAGGTGATGTAATACGGTATATGTTTAATACATAGTTAACGACATTGCAGTTTTCCAAATTTTTAATCTTTATTAAAAAATTTTCCCAAATATCTCTATATTATGCTTTTTATTAATTAAAATAGGAAGCTTTAATGTAGAGGTATTCTTAAAATATTTTAATTAAGAATAAAAACTTTGCAAAACTGAATTGATTTCTTCGTAACAAATAAAAGTAACTATTCATTGAATAAATATTATTTTAAACAAATATTTTTTTGTAGAAGAATATATTATTTTGAAAACATGAAACATCACTTTCAAGCATAGAAATAATTCATTACAAGTAAATTTAAAATATTAGTTCAAATAAATGTTTCAACAAATTTAAGTTCTTTTTCTGCAATATAAATGTAGATTTTTTTTAATTACTCGAACTCTTTTGATTCAAAGAATTAATTTTTTATTCGAAGAAATATTTCTTTAAAACAGTTAAATGTTAATTTTAATTCAAATTTATTTTTTGTGATTATATTTATAAATTATTGTTGTAATAGTATATTATTTACCGAAGGAGTACAGTAAGCAAAGTACGCCCTGTGTGTTAGTTCACGCCCGAGCGTAGCGAGGGCGTGATACGCACAGGGCCTGCTTTGCTTACTGCACTCTCGAGGTGTATATACGACTTTTCACCACATCAGGCGGAAAGTGCGTTACTGAATTGTCGAATTAATAATTCACTATCGCGCACTAATATTAATTCACAACACTGCGCGAATGATAATTCCTTGAACGCATAAATATCGACAAACAAAACTAGCATAAACGCGGTAGGACTGTTACACTAAAAAAAGTACAAGATACAAAAATTACATTGATCAAAATATCTATATATATATATATATATATATATATATATATATATGAAAAACAAATACATTGTCTCTTGTATTTTTTATGTATAAATATACTAACTCATGTTATTTTTGTATCTTGTATCCTTTTAAGTGTAAAGCCTAATATACTAATAAAACTGAACAATCCAGTACAGTTTAGGCAGCCGTAACAGTCGGACGTGTTTGTAAACACTCGCACCGATAAGTGGCTAAAGCGTTGATATTCGGCCGCGTGGCCTGGCCGCCTGGCACTCTGATTGAAATAATTATAATTTATAAGTGAAAGTTTCCCAAATAAAATGTTTTCAAAAGACAAAGATTTCCCTGCACTTCCAGTGAAGGATCTAACCCAAAATAGTACAACAGTAACAGAGCCACAATCTACAATGCACTCCAAAATACAATTTCAAGTAAATAGTAATACTCAAACTAAAACATTCTCAAAAGTAGTAACGATAAGTATTTTTCCAATGAAGGACCAAGCTAAAGTCATGGATACAGTACAAGGAATCGAAGTTATTGCTTATCTGAAGGCAATAGCTACTAAAACTTCACCGAGTAATATAGTTGCTTCGTCCAAAATTGCACAGAACAGATTTTGCTGTTACCTCAATAGTGCCTCTCTAGTAGAAGAATTAACAAAGGATGACAATAACGAGATCAATAAAGAGGGACATATTTTAAGGATGCGACCATACATCACAAAATCAAAGAGACTAATTTTATCAAACGTACATCCCTGCATACCACATGAAGAGCTTATTAAAAAACTAAAGGAATTTGATGTTACGCCTAGATCAAGCATGACGGTAATTAGACTCGGATACAACGATCCGGCCTTCGCACATATTCTTAGTTTTCGCAGGCAAGTGTACATTGACCCTAACGATACAGCCAAGTTACCATCGGAATTTTCTCTCAACTACGACGACACGATATATCGTATATATGTCTCTACAGACAAGATAATGTGCTTCCTATGTAAACAAGAAGGGCACACTGCTAAGTACTGCAAGAATGTCAACAATCAAATCACACAACATACACCTACGGCTATAACGTTACAAGCAAATTCCAACGAAGAAAAAAATACTAGTTCTTTTAATAATGATACAAACAACTATTAACTGTCAATAATACTTTTTATTGCTGGTTAATCATACAACGTTTCAGTCATATTTTCGGTTTATTTTCGGTAAATTCAAAGTAAAAAAACAAGGTGGCAGGAAGTTAATAAGATTCTTGATGTCGAATATGAAGAATTTCTAACAAGTAATTACGACTTACTACCCACACAAGCAAAATATGAATACTTTACCCGAGTTGTCACCAAAGCCGTGAAACAATGCACACCCAGCAGGATAAAAGTCAATCGGAAAAAACACAGAAATCCAGTGCCATGGTGGGACAGTGACTGTAACCGCATTAGAAGGAAACGTCAGGCCGCATTCAAGAAGTGGGAACATACAACTAACATCACAGATCTAATTGAATATAAAAAATACAGGGCTACAGCTAAAAAATTATTCAAGCATAAAAAGAGAGAATGTTTCCACACTTTTGCTGAGACAATTAATCTCAACGCCAATCTCAACTATACATGGAACAAAGCTAAAGTTTTAAAGAACAAATGGACCAAAATTATTCCACAGAACCGGAAACAATATCTCGACAACAAACAAAACATTAATAATGCTCTGAATTCTATGTGTCCAGACTGGGTTCCAACAGATCCTGAATATATACCATAATCTCAAGATAACCCCATCTTTGATGAAAACTTCAACTACACAGAATTTAATATGGCTCTTAATTCACGTGGCAATAAATCAGCACCGGGCATGGACGGCATTAACTATGAGGTTCTTCACAATCTACCAGTTAAATATCATCTACTGCTTCTAGATATCATGAATGATCTATACAACGAAAAAATATATCCCGAAAGTTGGAAAAAAGTTTATATACATTTTGTGGAGAAATCGAACGGTAGAGAACTAAGGCCATTGGCGCTCACTCAATCCATAACCAAAGTATTTGAATTAATGATAGCCAACAGATTACGATGGTATATAAAAACAAATAACATCTTACCGCATAACCAGACAGGATTCCGAAAAGGTCTATCATGTGCCGATAACCCGAGTTGAGGATCACTAAAACTACTAGTCTAAACCCAAGAGCCTCTATTTTCACAGCAGAAACTTTAGCACTCAAGGAAGCCATAGATATAGCTCTCCTCCATAGAGACAAGGACATCAGCATATATACTGACTCACTAAGTCTCGTCTGTTCATTAAGCAACCCTAAAAACGACGCCAATGTGAACCATCATCTCTTAGATATTCGACATAAAAATCTACAATTTATTTAAAATAATATACGTGCCACAAGAATAACAATATACTGGATACTCGCTCATTACGAGACATTGTGGCATTAGCGGAAATGAGTTAGCGGACAAACTTGCTAAAACTGCAGCCGAAGCACAGCCCTCTGTAACGAAGATTCCATTCACTGACTTTAAACCATTTTTTAAGAAGATGGCGGTCACAGAGTCGACGGATATTTTAAAGCAACAAGGACGACACAAAGGCCAAACCTTCTTCAGTATGTATCACCGTGATACTACCAAACCATGGTTCTATGGCAAAAACCTTAAGAGGATATCGTAGTTCTGCTTCTCCTAATAATATTTTTATTCAAAGTTCATGAGTAAACAGTGCGTCAAATCAAATTCTTTCACTTCAGTGAGAAAATTCGAAAGATTAATCCTTAGCGCGGACAAGTCAAGAAATTTACCAAAATAATATACATAAAAAGTTATAAACAAACTTTCGATATATACTATTTTGAGGTTAGGTTCATCGAGCTTGATATCTAATTTTCATTCAAAGTTCATAAAAAAATATGAAGCTAAATTGAATTTTTAATTTAACAAAAATTATTGTATTAATATAGTTTTACCGCGGACAAGTCATTATATTTGTCCAAATAGTAAATTTAAAAAGATATCAGTAAGATAAAAAAAGCAAAAATCGATTCCAACAACTACGACATCCCGTTAATAGAACTTTCATAGTAAATACCTGCAGAATGCGCAGCAATCATTACAATCTTAAGGCGACTTCGGATTTTAGGTTAGGTTTTATTTTTGAGTTTACAAATTACTCATTCAATATGTAAAATTTTTCAGATTTTCTAATTTTCCACCATTCTACGGATTATAATAAATGGTGGAAAATTAAAAAATTCAAAAAATTTTAGAAACTGAAAGAGTAATTTGTAAACTACAAAATGAAATCGAACCGAACTTCCGTAGTCGCCTTAATGCCTCTTTAGTTAAAATCAAAGTGTTGAATAGTCCTAGCTGTGAATGTGGCGCTGAATTACGAGACATTAATCACGTGCTTTGGCAGTGTGCATTATACGACCAAGAAAGAATTATACTTATTAACGATCTAAAAAAAATAGGACAGTTACCACCATTTGACAATCAAAAGTTTTATTATAGAACCCAATATTATTGTTTTGCAAAGAATCTACAAATTTATGAAAATATGTAATATAAAACTGTAACTTTAATAATTTTCACAAATGTTATTTATGTAAATCACAACATATATGTATTGTAAACTCTTTATAGCTAAATAACCTACTTTATGTAGAGTTGAAAAAGCTTAAATAAAAAAATAAAAAAAAAACTGAACAAACTCGAATCGACTCGAAACACGAAAGTCAGCTGGTTAACTCGGACATGAAACGCGTATTAAAAATAACGACTAGTGCGGCGAGAGTTATATGAATCGAAGTTCCCATTCTGGCCATTTCATTTATTTACACATAATATTTACATATAGTATTTCGGCGCTGCTGGAGTCTACGCTTTTAAAAATGCATGGAATAAAGAGTATACGTAGATGGGCTCAAACTTGAAAATTAATAGGGCATACTCGATGTATTTTAGGCTGGGTTTAGAGGGAGTACAGTCCGCACTTTACGCGTGATCTGGTGAAAAAAATTTTTTTTATTGAAATGGACAATTTTAATATAAATAATAATTACTTTATTAAAATCAGAAAATGTTTAAAGTTTTTCAGTTATATTTTCTTGATTCTGACAATAATTTTTTAAATTCGAAATCCTCTTTTTAACCTAAAGAAATGTAATCAATTACACCGCTTTTTTGCACCAACAAACATTCTATTGTTAAAAAGAGATAGGTTTATGGAAGTCATAAACTAATTTGTTTAATTTAACAATTATATCTTTGGATTAAAAAATAATTTGATGTAAGATTTTTTTTTCATTTTTAAATAAAAATTATTTTCAATAAAAAAATATTATAGCATTGTGTTTAAGAAAGTTTAATAACTTTCAACACTTTTTCCGAAGTAACTAGTTCCTGAAAGTTAATAAGATTTTTTTCTAAATTTGAACATTTTTAAAAAAATATAATATTTTCTTAAAGAATATTTCAAGGGTTTTTTTTTGAGTTTGAAAAATATTTTATTAATTTAAAAATGATTTTTCTTTGACTCGAAGAAATTCATTTATTTGCACCGTATTTCGACTATTCAAAAACACCTTTTTTAAAGTTAAAAAAACTTTTTTCTGAATGTAGTCACAAATTTTGCGTGAAATTCCGTGATAAAAGAAACATTTACACTTATTAATTCAGTATCGTTTCAAAACAATGTATAATAACTATTTTTATGGTGAAAAATAAAGCTTCCTTTTTTTGAAACATTTTGCAGTTAAAAATAAAATTTCATTTTTATAATATGAAAGGACAAAGATATGCGACCTGCTTTAGGATAAATTTAGAACAAACGTGTCTGTTTTCTTTCAATATCTTACAAATAATACATGACTTTGATTAACGATCATTGATTATTTTATTACTTAAAGGGTTTGCTTTAGACCTACTTTATCGATCAAAAATAGTTTAAAAATAAATTTCTTTTTTTTCCATATGAATAATTATCAAAATTGTTTGTAATCCCTAGTGGAAATATTAAATGTTTAAAATGTTTGAAACTGTTCAAAACTGTTTAAAACAGTTTATAAGAGTAAAATTTAGGATATTTAAAACAGCTATAAACAGTGTTAAACATTTTTAAACAGTTTTAAAAAGTTTTTAAAAGTTAGAAATAATTTCAAACAGTGTTTAATAGTTTTGAATTTTTTATGTTTGAAAGTTATAAATCATTTTAAATGTTCGAAATATTTTAAAACAATTTTTTATTAACTTGAATAGTTTTAAACAGTTTTAAACACTTACAAACACTTTTAAACAGTTTTAAAAGGTTCGAAATGATTCATACTTATAAACTATTTTGAACAGTTTTAAACATTTTTAAACATTTTTGAATAATTTTAAACTATTTTAAACAGTAATGCACATTTTATATTTTCACTAGGGATTGGAGATATCTTCTTCTTCTCTGTTTTATTGCCAGTGGGTCTCTTTATCGCTGTGGACTGAGACCCGTGATTTCACCTTACTCATGTAATTTTTATTACCCAGGGGGACTTTTTGATTGGTTTTTCCTGGTTTCCTAGTTCTATTTCACAGAGAAAAATTCAGAAAAATTTTTCCATAATTTTCCCGGGGATTACACTTTGGTCTACTACAGCATGAGCCAAGAGCCTTAGCCCCTACGCTAACACCGCTTCTATTTATGGGTATGAACCTTCGAGCATATAATACTGGAGGAAGCCTCCTAGCTATTAACTGCGTTACAAGGCGAAGAGAGAGAAAGCCTCTATTTTGGTACGTGCTATCTCTCTTTCACTTTCTTAGTGGGGAACAAAAGCAGCCAATCAAATCAGGCTAGAGAGAGACAGCACGTACCAAAATAGAGGCTTTCTCTCTCTTCGCCTTGTAACGCTTGCTGTCATTTGGAGGCTTCCTCCAGTAGTATATGCTCGAAGGTATGAACTTATTTTAAATAAATAAGAAGCGTCAGCGTGTAAATATGTATAAATTTGAAGAACAAGCTGAAATAAATCATCCCTACTGAAAATATTATATGTGAGATCTCATATGAAATCGACTATGAAATCTCATATATATTCGTTGAATTTTGAAAATTAAATAAATGTATGTGAGATCTCATGTCAGATCGCACATATATTTATTTTATTTTAAAAATTCAACAAATATATATTCGATTTTATATGCGATCGTGTGTGCGATTTCATATGACATCTTATCTGCGATCTCGTATGCGATCTCATGTGTGATCTCACATGGGATCTCTTATATATTTTATTCAATTTAAAAAATTTAAAACAGATATTTATTTTTTTTTTACTTTTTTTGTCTTGTTTTTTAAATTTTGACATAAGCTATATTAGTTCAATCATTTTAGTTAAAATGAAAAATCCCTCGGTGCTGTGATTCTTTTATGAACTTAGATCGCAAATTAGATATCAAAGTTGACAAATCTAACTTAAAAACACTATAAATTGAAGACTTGTGTATAACTGTTTAAGTATAAGATATTGGTAGATTTCTTTAGTTGTCCGCACTCAAGTTGAATCCTACTAATAGTTTTATTAAAGTAAAAAAAAAACCGATTTAATGCACTATTTACTCATAAACTTGGATCAGAAATATTATCAGAAGGGTAAGCTTCTCTATGCCCTTAATGTATTTAATTACACTAATATTATAAATACGTATTCGAACACTAGAACATCATTATAATCGATGAATTTAGTGAAGCTATAAGACCCAATTCATCTTGCCCGGGGTCAGTAGTTCTTATTTTGGCCACTTCATTTAATTTGCATTGTATTTTATGGCGTCACTTTCCAATTAAGAATCAGCACTAACTTTACTGATTGAAAATAGCTAAAAAAGATATTTATTTTTTTTTGACTTATTCTTTGAATTTCAACAAACTTTCATGCTTCCATTTCTCATTTGTTAAAATGAATAGATATTTACAATAAAAAACAATTCTGATATATATTTTTATTAAAAATAAACGATACTACTTCTTTTGCTACTTTCGATTAGTAAAAAATGTCTAAACCCTCGTCTAAAACTGACCTTTAACATGATGAATAGTATAATAATAATATATGTGTATTACCTTACTTTTAAGGGAATGTAAAATACCAACATTACAGTTTTCCAAATTATTGGTTCTTAATTCAAGATTTTCAAAAATATCTCTATATTACAGTCTTTCATTTCTACTAATGAAAAGCCTAATATAGAGATATCTCTGAAAATTTTTGAATAAAGATAAAAAATTGGAAAACTGCAACGTCGGTAGCTATGTAGAAAGCATATACCCTATTACATCCCCTTAACGTTTAGACTCACATCGCATACAAATATAATTCTTATTCTGAAAACTATGTAAATAGTCTGTATGAATATGACTATATATTATGGTTTGAAATCGTATTCGAGCACGATTTTAAAATTTTTCAGATTACGTTAGATTCACGACTGGATTAAGAAAACAAGCAGTAAGATTGCGATAATACTTTAAAATAAAAGTAAAATCAATAATTCTTGAGTTATAAAAACCTATATTATTTAAATCTGTATGATGCTATTGTAAATGATATGTAAAAATTATTTATCAGTATGATGAAAAAAAGATATTAAGTACTAAGTCATGTTCAGTTCATTGACGGTAGTTTGTCATAATGTTTTAAGACATAAATAAAGCTACAACTGTTTTTACGGCGACATGCGAATTGTGTAACAATTGGTAAGACGTGTTAAATCGTGCGTCATAGAACGACTTTACCTATTGATTAGAAGAACTGACGTTAATCAATGAACTGACCTCGAGCCTCGTATAAATGATTTCGTCTGTGATATGAAATAAGTAAGTCAATTCGTAAATACGCAAATGGGGCTTTCTTCTTATTTTTTGTTACAATTATTAGGTTTTGTAGAAAAATAAATTTTTTGATTAGAAAAGGATAGAGATATACGACCTGCTCTTGAAGTATTTTGAGTACCTTTATTTTTAATAAATCCAAATTGCTTTGTACTCGATAAATTATTTTTATTGATAAAATCGTCTATTCTGTTGTGTTTATTTTTTTCAAAAATTTTTGCAATATTTGATATAAGTGATATTGATCTATAGTTATTAATTTCATTTTTTTGGCCAGATTTATAAATAGGTATATCTTTAGCTGCTTTAAGTGCCTCAGGCCGTATAGATTTTTCTATACAACCATTGAATATGGTTGCCAGAGTATGACTAAAATACGTAGATATTGTTTTAAGTAATTTAGCACTTATCTATTCCCCCATTTTTATTTTTGAAGTCAATAATTAATTTTAGTACTTCATGTTTATTTGTAGGTTTTATGAAAATTGTCTTAGTACTCATTAAGAGTAGGCCAAACTATCTGTCTTTGTCTAATAGAGTTTTTCATTATTTATGTAAAGACCATCCAATGTAACAAGAAAAGAATAGTAGTCCCCGCTGGATATTAATATAATAAGTAAATTTTGTAATAATAAGAAAATAATTTTATTGCCTAGTTTTTGAACAATATAAGACCTACCACTAGAATATAACCTATCTTTTTTGGTAGGTCTCATATAATTCAAAAACTACTCGATGAAATAATTTGATTGTTATTACAAAATTTACTTATTATACTAATATCTAGGGGAGGTTACTATTTTTTTCTTACTGCAACGGATAGTGTTTATATAAATGATGAAAAACGCTATTAGACAAAGATAGATGGTTCGGCCCCCTGTTAACGGCAGTTTATTTACTTTATTATGAGGTATTATAATTTTTTGCTTATTTCTTCTCCCATTTTGCAATAATGATTATTCATAATATTTGCAATTTCAGTTTGCTCTTTTATTAATACATTATTATTAATTCGTATTTCGCTTATATCATTATTCTTACTTTTTATATTGTGACGTGGTACGCCACAATAAATAAATAAATAATTATTTACTATTAATGAATCATCTCACTCCGCACACTGAGACACAACACCAGCCATAAACTAATGACCCGGGTGCACGTTAAATAAAATAGTATATTTCGGTACTAGTGCGATAAAGTGATTTTTTACTCGTGTGGCGGTTTGCGCCCGAGCGAAGCGAGGGTGAAAAGGTCACACGAGTAAGAAATCACTTTCTCGCACGAGTATCGAACACTATTTTTTGACACGACGTGTGAGAAGCTTCATTTTCGCACGTGTCACTTTGTACAGCGTGCGTGAAATCGAGCTTCTCGCACGGAGTGTCAAAATAGTATATTTCGGTACTAGTGCGATAAAGTGATTTTTTACTCGTGTGGCGGTTTGCGCCCGAGCGAAGCGAGGGTGAAAAGGTCACACGAGTAAGAAATCACTTTCTCGCACGAGTATCGAACACTATTTTTTGACACGACGTGAGAAGCTTCATTTTCGCACGTGTCACTTTGTACAGCGTGCGTGAAATCGAGCTTCTCGCACGGAGTGTCAAAATAGTATATTTCGGTACTAGTGCGATAAAGTGATTTTTTACTCGTGTGGCGGTTTGCGCCCGAGCGAAGCGAGGGTGAAAAGGTCACACGAGTAAGAAATCACTTTCTCGCACGAGTATCGAAAACTATTTTTTGACACGACGTGTGAGAAGCTCCATTTTCGCGCGTGTCACTTTGTACAGCGTGCGTGAAATCGAGCTTTTCGCACGGAGTGTCAAAAAAGTGATTAATTAACGAGATTGTTTTTTTTTGTTTACTGGTATTACAAGACGAGGAGACAAGTATAGCAGATGCGCGCGGCGGCCATTACACGCATCGATAGCTACTGTGTGTGAACATCGGTGCTGCTGTAGCAGCCAGTTGAGCGACAACGTATGCACTAACACCTAGCAACAACAGCGCGTGCGCTAGGAATCGATGAATCAAGAAAAAGAGGTAGAAGAGAGAAGAATGAAAGAAAGATAGGGAGTAAGAGAGATGGGGAGATCCGTAGACTAGCAGAGCGAATTGAAAGTGCTGGCGCGTTGATCTCTCGCGCATTAAGCGAAAAAAAAGAAAGGAGACATTAAAAGAATATAGAGAGAGAGTATTTGAGAAGGGATCGTCACAATCCTTTTTTCTTGGCTCAGATTCTACACCGTGCTTATACGCACATGTATGTATATGTATGTGTATTCTGGATATGTATAGACAGTAAAGAAAAATCGGCGCGTAAGAAGATAGAAAAGGATGAAGAATAAGTATGAAGCGAAATTAATAATAGATTAACAAAGAATAGAGCAATGACAGGTGTTATAACTAATATAGAAAATTAAATTAACACCTGTTGTAAATATATGGCAAGATTAAACGCACAAGTTAATTTAAAAGAAATTAAAGCATAAAAATTATAAGCATCTTGAGCATATATGTGTGTAGCGAAGAGGAAGTAAGAGAAGACCAATAAGAATCATCAAAGAGAAAATTTAGAACAGTGATTGGAGTAAAAGAAAACAGAAAAAGACACACGATTATAGAGAGAACGAATAAGAAGAAAGTAGACCTAGGACGATTCATTCGATTGTCGTCCTCGTGTCGCACCAGAGCTTTTGTAATTCGCCACAAAATAAAATAGTTGTTTTTTCTTGGTTGTAATTTTGGTGACAGAGAAAAATTATTGGAACTTGGAGGCTACCTGCAGCAGAGTTACGAAGAGAGATATCAAGAGAGTTGGCTTTGGAGACGAGGTTGAAGCAGCAATCAACGTAGCCGGTAGTGATCATAGAGAGAAAGGAAGAAAGCGAGAAATTGAGAGGCCATTATCACCAGCCAGCCAGCTTCAGTCAACTTAGACAGCATCGTCGACGGTATCGACCTGTACGAGGATCTGTTATCATCACAGGTAAGTGTGCTGCGCTTGCTAAACTTTCTTTTTCTTTGTAAATTAACGGCTCTCGCTAGTTGATATTAGAAGCAGTGAAGTGGTTTTCAGTGCCCGGCAGTTTAATTGATGTGTATTAAATTTAAAATCTAATTTAAATTGCGTATTAAAATTTTTTTGTGTATTCAAATTTATCTAATGAATGTAAAATTTTATATTGAGCGACGTAAAATTATAAGATAAGATCTATTCGCTACTTGAGCGAATAGTTGATAAAAGAAATTTAAAAATAAATTTTCTTTTGTATTGTTACGCGCGTAGTGAATTTAGTTAAAATTTCAGTATCTGATAACACATGGGCGCGTATTGAGCGCAGATATAGACATAGTTTATTTGGCCTTGGGGTAAAGCCCTGTCTGGCACTACAACGTCGAATTACATTTTTATAGTATCATATGTAAAATCAAGTTTGCAAACAAAATTATAAATTTTCTTTGAATATTAAATAAAATAATAACAATGCTTGGTAATATAAAACAATGAAAATCAATAGAATAACATGTACAAAATAATTAACAATATGCATATTAAGATAGTTGTCGACCCGTTTCATCATAAAAAAATTATTTATTATAAAATGCGTTAAAATTTGGTTTACAACTTTAATATAACTTCATAAATAAATAATTAAATTTTTGGAACGATTAACGGTTACATTATTATAATATATTATTTTAAATTTGTACTTTTGATGATATTTATTATATAAAATGAAAATTTCAAAGTTTTATATCTTACTTTTGAAACCGCTGGACGTTATAAAATTTTAACTACTTATTTCTTAAATTATATTAAAGTTGTGAACTAAATTTCAAAGGATTTTATAATAAACAGGTTTTTAGGATGTGGGGTGTCGACAACTACCTTAACCCATTTGTTCCCAAGCGGACATTTTATAATCGATTGGTTTTTTGCCTAGAAAATTGTCAAAAAAAGAAAGTAATAATAATCAAAAGCACTTTTACTATGTAAAATTTTCCCCTCTTTCCGAATCCGGAGTCAGAATTTTGGAATTTTCATCGGAAAATTTCGAAATGGCAGTTTGAACCTGGTGAAAAATCAGAAATAAATTTTTCAACATTTTGACATGCTTATTACAATTTGAACGGTTTCAACGAAATTCGTGATACAGATTTATATTGCAAATAATATTATTGTTGAAACATTTGATTTTTGCGAATTTTCCTCCAAGATTTTCCAAGATGGCGCTTGTGACATCATGAAATATTCGCAAAATTCATATTTTCTTCAAAATTTTTCCAATTTATACCAAAATTTGTATACTTAGGTCTTCGAGGTCTCTGATGACGAATCTGGAATCAGATTTAGAAAATTCAAAATGGCGGATCCAACATGGCGGACATTTTTTTCAAAAGTCGACCGATTTTGGCCAAATTTGACTTCCAGGGGTTTCCGGAGTCGCTGATAACGAATCTGAAATGATATTTGAAAAAATAAGCCCGGTGAATTCAAAATGGCCGACAATTTTTTCAAACGTCAACCGAGTTTGATTCAATTCTGAATATTTGTTTTCAAAATAATAGTTAAAGAAATTATTCATTTTTTTCAGTGTGGTAAACGTCGAAACAACTTGCACATATATACTCCTCACATTCGTTACAATAAATATTCGTACGTTTTTTGCAATGGTCGTAAGCTTTACAAATTCTTTGTGACGATTTTGTGGATTTCTGGTGGATATTATGGACTTGTCTAAAACAAGAATCACAAAAATGTTTCTTGCACTCGAAGCAATAAAATATCGTTTTTATTGTACACTTCATACAAACTCTTGTACGTTCAGGTATTGCAAGTTTCAAATGGTTCGATAACTTCTCTGAAGATGACTCTAAATAAGAATTCGCAACACTTTTTGCGAAATCTTTACTGGTCATTTTCTTCTCATTCACCATATTGCACAAAATCAAAGCATTCGTCAATGAAGATTGAATCAACCTACACAAAACAACCCATGTCCATTTCTTTGAACCAATATTCGTTCTCATGTCACTGCAGTATTGGTCATGAAGGTCAACCCCACCCATAAACTTATTTTACGTCTTGAACGCAACAGGAAATTGAATTGGTACTCTACCTTTAGCTGTTTTATCAAATCTTTCCATTGAAATTGTAGGAGTAACGCTAAGAGCCGTAGATAATATAGACACCGGTTTAGAGTCCATTACAGTAATATAATTTATACCACTATTTTCCTCATGACTTACTACATAGAAACCTCTCCCGCCTTTATTTTTATCTATTTTATGTTTCTTCATCTATTTTTCTTTATCAGGATTCATCGTTTTCTTTTTCAACTTTTTATTTGCATTGTCCGAAACTTTAGGGAACATATCATTTGTGAAGACACGATCATCTCTAACCGTTCCTGTTGCACGAAGATTTTGTTTTTTCAAATGCACTAACAAATCAAGAGATGTAAAAAATCTATCGAAATATAAATGATATTTTGATACATCTCTCTTGGAAACCGTAATTAGAAAAGTGTAAAGCATTTTCATAACTGCCCTTGATCCTGAACTACATTTAGAAAATTTTGCATCATTGATACCATCATTCTTTCCACAATAAATATCTAATTCTAAAACAAATCCATTTGAAGTGCAGAGGGCCCACAGTTTTATTCCAAAACAAATTGGTTTGTCTTTGATGAATTGTTTTAGGACTGTCCGACCAAAAAATTTAATCATCATTTCATCGATTGGCAATGATGAGCAAAAGAATCCAAATTGTTTTATATTTTTTCTGAAAATATTCAACAGTACACGTACTTTCCAAACTTTGTCACTATCAACCTTATCCGAATCTTTTGAAGTTTTCAAATGAGACTTGATATATTCAAAATTATTCCTACTCATCATATTTGAGACAATATCAGAGTGCAACTTTTCATCTATTGCCCAATAATCTCTATAACTTTTACGGATATTGAAAATAGAAAATATAATTATACCTAAAAATTGATTGAAAGTATGAGGATCTATATCAAAATGATTTTCTTTAGTAGAATCAATGATTTGATTTTTCATTTCATCACAAAAAAACATTTCAAATAATTCTCGAGGACTTTTGTTCAATACTTTCTGCTTTATTGCGTTGAAATTAAATATTTCTAAATCAAGTTGAGAAATGTATGCTTTTTCATTATCTAACCATTTGTAAGAGTGTGACTCTTCTAACTTTTTATCATTCGGGGAGAAATTTCGATAAACTTCTTCATAAGAAGAGATACTTGCATCAGAGAGAGTATGATGTGGATCATTTTCGTCATCACTGTTCAAACCCTCTACGTCACTGTTTTCATCGTTTGGTACAAATAAAACTTCTTCATCGGTATGTTCATCTTCACTGTCATAATCATAAACGTTGTCATCTTCAATGCTTCCATCGAAAGTATCGTTCTCTGTAGACTTACGCTTCGACATACTTGCGGAAATTTTATAAAACTTATTTACGACGAACTGATGGACCTGATAACCTTGAAATAATTACAACAAGAATCAACGACTACCTGTAAGAAACTGCTAACCTGCTATTCTGAACAGGAAAGTTACAGATAGATAGCCCAATAAGTGGGATAATCTCAAACAATCTTGGGAAAGACTGTTAGAGAAACACACTTCGCCGGAATGGAAAACTCGCCAACTATCCTGAGAAGGACTGTTGGGAAGACACCTGAAGAAAAAAGTGAATATCCTCCAACTATCTTGAGAAAGACTGTTAGAGAAATACACACTTCGCCGGAATGGAAAACTCGACAACTATCTTGAAAAGGACTGTTGGGAAGACACCTGAAGAAAAAAGTGAATATCCTCCAACTATCTTGAGAAAGACAGTTAGAGAAATACACACTTCGCCGGAATGGAAAACTCGCCAACTATCCTGAGAAGGACTGTTGGGAAGACACCTAAAGAAAAAAGTGAATATCCTTCAACTATCTTGAGAAAGACTGTTAGAGAAATACACACTTCGCCGGAATGGAAAACTCGACAACTATCTTGAAAAGGACTGTTGGGAAGACACCTGAAGAAAAAAGTGAATATCCTCCAACTATCTTGAGAAAGACTGTTAGAGAAATACACACTTCGCCGGAATGGAGAACTCGCCAACTATCCTGAGAAGGACTGTTGGGAAGACACCTGAAGAAAAAAGTGAATATCCTTCAACTATCTTGAGAAAGACTGTTAGAGAAATACACACTTCGCCGGAATGGAAAACTCGACAACTATCTTGAAAAGGACTTTTGGGAGGGGGTAGGGGTTATTGTAATGAATGTGAGGAATGAATTTGTTCAATTAGTTTCGACGTTTACCAGACTAAAAGAAAAGAATAATTTCTCCCACCAAAAGTCATTATTTCAAAAGCAAATATCCAGAATTGAATCACACTTAGTTGACGTTTAGAAAAATTGTCGGCCATATTGAATTCACCATGCTTATTTTTCCAAATGTGATTTCAGATTCGTTATCAGCGACCCCGAAAACCCCTGAAAGTCAAATTTGGCCCAAATCGGTCGGCTTTTGAAAAAAATGTCCGCCATGTTGGATCCGCCATTTTGAATTTTCCAAATCTGATTCCAGATTCGTCATCAGTGACCTCGAAAACCTAAGTATGCAAATTTTGGTATAAATTGGAAAAATTTTGAAAAAAATATGAATTTTGCGAATATTCCATGATGTCACAAGCGCCATCTTGGAAAATCTTGGAGGAAAATTCGCAAAAATCAAATGTTTCAACAATAATATTATTTGCAATATAAATCTGTATCACGAATTTCGTTGAAACCGTTCAAATTGTAATAAGCATGTCAAAATGTTGAAAAATTTATTTCTGATTTTTCACCAGATTCAAACTGCCATTTCGAAATTTTCCGATGAAAATTCCAAAATTCTGACTCCGGATTCGGAAAGAGGGGAAAATTTTACATAAGAAAAGTGCTTTTGATTATCATTACTTTCTTTTTTTGACAATTTTCTAGGCAAAAAACCAATCGACTATAAAATGTCCGCTTGGGAAGTAATGGGTTAAGAGGAGGACGTATAGCCCTGTCCTTGTCTAATCTAAATTTTCGTTATTATTAATAAATTAAATATTGTTTTACAAAAGTAACGATATAGCCCAATAGATTTCAGGACGAGCAAACGATCCTATTCCATGAGAAAATATAAAATTTTCATTAGTTTTTAAGTGAGGTCTGAAACGGAAAAACAGTTATCAAATTCAATTGTTTTTGCGTTTCAGACCTCACTCGGAAATTAATGAAAATTTTATATTTTTCCATAGAATAGGATCGTTTGCTCGTCCTGAAATTTATTGGGCTATACCCTTACTTTTGTATAACAATATTTAATTTATTAATAATAAGGAAAATTTATTAATTAAAAATTATTAAAAGAGCTATACGGCCTCCTCTTAATATTAATTATTACTATATAAAATATGAAAACTCAAATAAGGCTTATCGCAGCTTACAAATATGTAACATTTTTAATAAAATACCTAGAAATGATCAAGAAACTTAACCAATAGTAATAATAACATCAAAACAATAAAGCTAAGATAGGTGAGTATAGCCGCTGCTTCAAAAATTCCAGGTTCAATTTTAAATTGTATGTAATAACAAAATTTTATAATTCAAAAATACAAAAATCTTCAGATTTCAAAAATTTCAACTACACTGAAACTCAGCCAGTACCAGACTCAAGCTGCCACAACTCACATTCACTCGATAAAAGACTTTCATACAAGGAACGTTTGAAAGAAAGGGAAGCCTCAGGAGAAAAAGACTCCAAAGAGGATAATTCCTTATTGAAATAATCCGCAGCCGAAAAAGCAAACGAGTGCTGAAGTGCAGCAGTACGTACATTAGAACAGATAAACAACCTGGGTGGTAGTCGCGATGATGAACGCACTGATGCATCAATATATTGCCTTACAAACCTTTAGGTTAACAAGGATTGTACCCGGCCTTCAGGACACGGATTTGGCTAAAACTGCAGGATATGATTTTTTTATGAAAAAAAATAACCCGTGTTTTTTTTTCAATAGGCCCCATAGACGGAGATATAGACATTTTTTTGAAAATATAATAAAAAGGAGCATTAATAAAATCTTGAATAACGAAAAATCTAAGACCCTTAAAAAAAATATGTGAAAAATAAATAAGGTACAGAATAGATACTTTAATTTAATTTTTGTTGCACTAAAAAAGCTTTTGTGATTCTAAAGTTGTTACTAATTAGAAATTACTAAATATTTGTTAATATTTTTAGCGAGCAACATATCAATTTTTTACGCTATTTCATTAATATATTTTTATCGTCTGTAACTTTCAAACCATAGAAGCTTTTTAAATGCAACAAAGCTTGAATTATAGCATTTAATCTGTACTTTATTTTATTCTTCATACATTTTTTGTAAGAGTCTTAGTTGTTTCGTTATTCAAGATTTTATTAATGCTCCCATTTATTATATTTTCAAAAAAATGTCTATATCTCCGTCTATGGGGCCTATTAAAAAAAAAAATAAAAACATGGGTTATTTTTTTTCATAAAAAAATCATGTCCTGTAGTTTTAGCCAAATCTGTTTCCCGAAGGTTGGGTACTCTCCTTGTAAGTATGACGCTCAATTATGAGATATTATATTAAAAGCAAGAGACATCTTAAGATATAGACGTCTGTTTTAAACAGAAAACCATCGATCATCAAAACCTAACTCTGCTACGTCTGCCAATATGAACATGAACAAATCTAATACAAGCATTGAAGGCTCTATACAGTCGTAAATTTTGAGTTTAAGACAGATCATCGTAAGCAACTGCTGCATAATCAAGAAGCGGAAAAATTAGAGACTCCCATAATTGTTTCCTTGAGGCCAAAGCATGTTTATAAAACTTAAAAGATCTTAGAGTGGCGTGAATCTTACGTACAGTAAAAGAGACATGCTGATTCCAGTCCAGTGTCGAAGAAATCCACAAACCAAGATTTTTAACAACAGAGGAGTAAGGTGTCATGGTATTTCCGACAGAAATAGATGGAATAGATGGATCTTTTGTATTATGACGCACGTAGTGAATTTAGTTAAAATCTCAGTACCTGATAACACGTGGGCGCGTATTGAGCGCAGAGAGAAAGAGAGAGAGAGAGAGAGAGAGAGACATAGACATAGACAAATATTAATTTAGCCATGGGGTTAAACCCCGTATGGCTCAATGTGGCATATACATATGTATTAAGAACTATAAATAAAAATAAAAATGCAATTAACAAAAGCAAAATTAACAAGTATAATTGATGTGTAGTGTAAAAGAATAAAAACATAATGAAGTGAAACTATGATGAGGGTCACCGTGATACCTCCCAGTTCCCAAGATCGGCGTTCATTAGGTGGTCGAAGGTGTGCTTCTTCAATCGAGGGATTAAGCCCATATCGAAAACCAAGGGTGCTTCACTGCCTACATTAGCCTCATTAAGTAGATTAGTAGCCCGATTAATGAAAGATTGTTGAAGGGTACTAGTGCGAGCAGTGGGACAGATCAGTACTCTAAGGGGCCCACAAGATGATGACTTAACAACCACATCATGGTTGACTCTCGAAAAGCGTCGAGCCAAGTAGGACGGACACCTTGAGGAGATTATTGAGAAAGCCAAGGATTGGAGAAAATAGCTTCTTCTTCTCTCGACCGACAGCCAACCAAGCTCAAGCCTGTATGGCGACACTCTTTCCTGGGCCTTGATGTTACCGAAAACGAACCTGACACATGCATCAAGGGCCCTATAAAGTTTCAGGTTCTGATACTGTAAGAGGTCGTCATAGACAACACAGGGTTAGTCAAAGATCGGGAAGATGAGTGATTCAACCAGTCTCTGCCTAAGGCCTCGAGAGAGAGATCGTTTGTAGAATCTCAGAGAATGAAGTGAACCATGGACTCTATGAACAATAGACAACACTTGTTTCTCCCAATTTAAGGTCTGGTTTATCCAGACACCAAGGCTCTTGACCTCAGTGGCAAATGGTATGCGCTCGCCATTAACTATCAGAGAAGAAAAGGAATCTTGGTGAAAGAGACGAGAGACATATTGTTCACTACCAATGATAATATCCTGGGTTTTAGCTGCATTGATGCTAAGGCCATTGGCAGTTGCCCAGAGAGTCAAAGCGGAGATGTCAGCATTGATATTTATTAACTCATCAGAGAAATCATTGGGAAAGAAGGAGCGATAAATTTGCAAATCATCAGCAAATAACATGTGTCTCCAAAAACGTAGGACACTAGGGAGGTCATCAATGAAGATAGAAAAGAGCAAAGGGCCCAACAAGCTACCCTGTGGTACACCAGTGTTTAAAAACGCCCATTCACCTGCCATGGCATTCGTTGGATCCTCAATTGCCTGCATACGCCCCTGAAGGTAGGAAGCAAACCAGAGTATTACCTTATCTGAGCAATTGAGACGGCGTAATTTGCGAAGAATTAGCCTATGAGGAACCGTATCAAAGGCTTTTGAAAAATCAAACAAGAGAAGGGCTGTTACCATTCTTCTGTCAATGGCCGTGCGAGCGTCCTCTAAGATATTGAGGAGTGCTGTCTGCGTGCTGTGGCCCGCTCGAAAGCCCGCCTGGTGCTCGTTAAGCAAGCTATTTGTATTGATATGGTTGAGAAGCTGACGATTAACCACTCTCCTTAGGACCTTCGATGGCTCACATAACCTAGCAATCGGTCTAGTTTGGCCCGGATTGTCCATGGACTTTAGCTTAGCCAATGGGAGTAGGTAGACCTTCTTCCAACTAGATGGAAAGGCTGAGAGTCTTAAAGAGGCATTAACTAACTGGACCAATGGTTCAGCAAAGGGTTGAGCGGCCAACTTTAACATTGGCACCATGATACCATCTGGACCAGAAGACCTAGACTCTGCCGCAGCAATGAGACTGCTAACCGTCTCGGTGCCCACTTCCCGTAACTCAAAGACCGATAACGAGTCAGACAAAGGAATACTAAGAATATCTTTGACATTCAATGAAGATAAAGGTGGACCACACCGAGAGATTCCAGAGTAATAAGATAAAAGAGCCGATGCCGAGAAGTATTGAAGAGGAAGAGATTGATTGATTGATATAAATTTTATTATGCCAAGGTCTAAATTTGACCTTATAGCAAGGATACAAAATAATACATCATAGAATAGTTTCAAAACAATATAAAGAAATAGCAAAAATTTACATTACTGTGGCAATAGAAAAGTACATATTATTATTTACAGTACATCGCATTTTTAGGATTAACAATACAATTTTATGCCGATTTTTGCACTATAATTTTAAATTAATTTACGCATGCGCGCAACCTTCCAACTACTTATTTAATATACATACATATACAACTAAACAAATCAAATTTTACTTATTCTCTATTAAATGATCATAATATAATTAGCAATAATATAAGCTTTTCAAACACCATGTGACACTATGAACTATAGTCTGGAGCCATGGAGAGAACTGAATCACGAAATCTTTTGTAGATCAGATTCAGTAATAATACTAATACGATCAGACTTGTCATCCTTACGAGCGTAAATACGCCCTTCTCGAACCCAGACAAACTTATAATTAGCTTCTTTTGCTTTAGCTTTTGCAGCCATTAGCAAATTATGCACAATCGTCGGCATCATCTCGGAAACATTCACGAGATTTGAACTCTCGACGCCCTCCATCAAATCCGAGAACTTAATTTCACCATGATCGCGTTTCACCTTCAGTACGTGATCACGTATACCAGCCGATTTAAATTTAACAATAAATGAAAAAGTAGGATTTGGAGTTTCAGCCGGTAAGCTAGCATCTTGAGTTTGTTTTTTTGCCTGGAATAATCTCACGGAAAACACATCGCCACAAATAGCGCCCAACTGTAACTGTTTAAGGATGGAATGGGTCAGCGCCAGCAAAGAGGCTGTATATGATATAGGAATGCCAGTAACCTTCATCTCTGCACTGGGTGAGCCATGAGCATACAAATCCTTAAGCTGGTCAATCTCATTGCGTAACTCCAATTTGTCCCTCTCCAATTCGTCAATGCGCTTCTCCTGTCGATTTAACGCAGCATCCACATCCTTAATCTGCGCTGAAAGCTCGTCAAACCGCTCATTGACGTGCCGATGAATGTTCTTAGAATTATCATTTATCGTCTGAAAAAGCGTGGGAAATTGCTGTGTCGACGTAAAGTTTTCTTAACCACTAGGCAGACTCATCATATTATCACTTAATGTACCGTTATCTACAATGGCAATCGTGGCACCGCACGAATCACTGCTAGTATCTACAATATTATTCAATTCTCTAGCGCGATCAAAAGAATTAGCACGGGCTCTACCTCCAGTGTTAGACTTAGTTGGTTTAATTACAGCATCATTCTGCTGGTGCGCCAAGGGTCTAAAAGAATAGAGACAGCAATCACCAAGTGCCTTACTTTTAATATAAGCCGGGATGCAGCCAGGATGGAATGTACGATGACAAGTAATACACTGTTTATAAATAAATACAATATTTCTTCTACACTTGTAGCACTTTTTAAACAGCTAAATAAGTAATTGAGAAAATCAAAAACAAAAAAGAAAAAAGTATAATACTCAATATAGGTAAAATGCGCATGCGCAGCTCTACTCTCTTATTCTGCTTTAAAGTACACCGGACTAATTTGAATTACGCGCATGCGCATGAATTTCCATGATCAAAAGCAGTTACTACATAACCCAATTAAATATTAAATACGGTGTGTCTTCACATCAATAATTGACTGTACTTAACCCTTTACCGCAGTTAAAATAACTATGTTAGAGAGAGTAAGCCGCTTTAATGTACATCACATACACATTCTTTATGAATCACAAATCTCTATTACAAGTTAATATTTGGTTGTCATTATTATATTACAAATTTACTGTCAATTAGTAAATGTGACCGCACTCAGTCGAACAAACCACTAGAAGTACAGTAATCTTCAATTCAAGCCTTGTTGTGTTCGTAGAGTAAAGGATGACTCCTCATACCGACAAGCATACGGTCAACAACTGTAACATGACCAAGCAGCAAACCAAGCCAAACAAGATGGCCGAAAAGCGGTCGAACAGGCAACAAAAAATAATAAGGCAGTAAAACAGACTCCCTGGCTCTAAAAAATGTCAAGCCGTGCCGTTGATACTCAATAAGCGCGAGCCAGCAGGAGCCTGAGCTGCCTGAAACAGACAAAAACTCCAAAAATGTGTGAGACAGCGAAAAACAGCACAGGTGCGGAGAGCGATGTAAAACACGTCCAAGCAACTCACCTTAGAGAGAAAGAGAGAGGGAGAGAGAGAGAGAGAGAGAGAGAGAGAGAGAGAGAGAGAGAGAGAGAGAGAGAAGCGAAGCGGGCCTAAATAGCCAAGCTGGTTCCGCCATTAAATTTCGGTAAAGTAAATTATTTAATCTTTTGTGTGTTTTATTTTTCAACGACGAGGTTAACTTTTGAATTTCTTTTTGATCTTTACTAAGCGAAGTGAATCAAATTTGAATAAAGGACATTAAATAAATTTAAATTAAAGACATCGAGCGAATTGAATAAACTTTAATTGGATTTCGTTGCATTTTTTTTCGTGTGTAGAAAGAAATCAAATGTTTATGTGTATAGGTTATGAGAGAGCGCGAGTAGATTCTATTTACCCTCCCATTTCAGGCACCAATTCTGCTCAAATGAAGCCACCTTCCGATCCAAGGCAGTCTGAGAGTCGTGCTTGCTGCTAGCTAGGTGGTGGTGTGTCTGGCGCCCTTTATATCTATAAATTTTTTTTGACATATCGATTTTGTACGTAAGAATCGACTCACAGATAGAGTTAATTATTTATAGACTTTCTTATAGATTACACAGGCCCACAAAATGAAAAAAAATGTCTGAACTTTTGACCGGACATACATATTCCCATGTATTTTTCGACGCTGAATCCGAATCTGTAATAAAAATATAGGGTTTTCCTACCTTTTCTCAGAGTTTTATTGAAAAAACCTCATTTTTTACGGTTTTTTTGCGGTTTTTCGAGTCTAGAAAAAACAAATCATGAGATACGGTTAATTGGACTTCAAAATCGAATTCTACGGGAAAAAATACACGGGAAACCATACCTTCAAATTTTTTTAACGCGATTCTAGTCCTCTGTATGGGGCTGAAAAGATGAGGAAATCGGTAAAAGTCGAAATTTTGCCTAAAATGGATTTAAACAATATTAAAATTTAATCATGCGTCTTTTGAAGAGTCGATAAACATTGGAAATACTATCCTGGGGGTTTTTCAGATTGCTGATCATGAATTTGAAGTCAGATTGTGTAAAAACTACTTCTAGAGGGCGGTGACAAGAACTGTATATGGTAAATTTATCGATTTTTTAAAAATTTTACGTCTGAAATACTAATTTTAGAGTCTTTCAAAGCAATGACTGTAAATTCAAGATATTAACTTAGCCTATTGTGTACGTTAAACTTAACATTTTGTCTATGTTTGTCTCTCTCTCTCTCTCTCTCTCTCTCTCTTCCGATGTTTTTTTTAATTGGCTTACGCTTACGTACACGTTTCTCTTCGAATGACCGATGTAGTGGATTTCTGACACGTTTTTGTCCTTTTTTCGCAGCTGTTTCTCTTTTTATCATCCAGCAGTAATCTGCTAACATGTTGATACCCCAGTTTCCTTGAAATCTACGTTCAAACTCCTTTAAATCTTGGTGAAATCGTTCACCATGCTCTTCACTAAAGTCTCCGTTATTTTCAGGAAACTGATCAACGTGTGAATCAAGAAAATGAAGTTTTAAGTTCATTAGACAACCCAATTTTTCAAAATTACGTACCATTCTTTTCACAATAGCTTTATAATTCGTGTCTTTGGCATTACCCAAAAATTTCGTCGATACCTCTTTAAAACTTAACCATGCTGCCTTTTCAACATCAGTCATGCTTTGTTCAAAGTTTTCGTCTCTAAATAAAGTTCGGATTTCAGGACCATCAAAAATACGTTCATTTAATTTAGCATCAGATTTATGGGGAAATACTTTGCTTATATATTGGAAGCATTGACCGTCCTTGTCCAAAGCGATTTATTTAGAAAGAGTGGTTTATCTAAGGAACAATCAGAGTTTATAGCTTCAGAGTTTAAGAGACGAAATATGTTGACAAAGGGTACTAAAGTATGTGCATATCGTAATCGAGAAGAGCGCTTTAGAAATTATTTCAAGAATGATTCTAATATGGTTTATTGCACGGACGTGAAAGGTCTTATTGATGAATTGAAACCCAACATATACAAACCTGAAAATTGGCGACTGTTCATTGATTCATCAAAGCGCAGCCTTAAAGCAGTACTCCTCAATATCACAAATAAATATGCTCCTATACCATTAGCACATTCAAACTCTGAAGCTATAAACTCTGATTGTTCCTTAGATAAACCACTCTTTCTAAATAAATCGCTTTGGACAAGGACGGTCAATGCTTCCAATATATAAGCAAAGTATTTCCCCATAAATCTGATGCTAAATTAAATGAACGTATTTTTGATGGTCCTGAAATCCGAACTTTATTTAGAGACGAAAACTTTGAACAAAGCATGACTGATGTTGAAAAGGCAGCATGGTTAAGTTTTAAAGAGGTATCGACGAAATTTTTGGGTAATGCCAATGACACGAATTATAAAGCTATTGTGAAAAGAATGGTACGTAATTTTGAAAAATTGGGTTGTCTAATGAACTTAAAACTTCATTTTCTTGATTCACACGTTGATCAGTTTCCTGAAAATAACGGAGACTTTAGTGAAGAGCATGGTGAACGATTTCACCAAGATTTAAAGGAGTTTGAACGTAGATTTCAAGGAAACTGGGGTATCAACATGTTAGCAGATTACTGCTGGATGATAAAAAGAGAAACAGCTGCGAAAAAGGACAAAAACGTGTCAGAAATCCACTACATCGGTCATTCGAAGAGAAACGTGTACGTAAGCGTAAGCCAATTTAAAAAAACATCGGAAGAGAGAGAGAGAGAGAGAGAGAGAGAGAGAGAGAGACAAACATAGACAAAATGTTAAGTTTAACGTACACAATAGGCTAAGTTAATATCTTGAATTTACAGTCAATGCTTTGAAAGACTCTAAAATTAGTATTTCAGACGTAAAATTTTTAAAAAATCGATAAATTTACCATATACAGTTCTTGTCACCGCCCTCTAGAAGTAGTTTTTACACAATCTGACTTCAAATTCATGATCAGCAATCTGAAAAACCCCCAGGATAGTATTTCCAATGTTTATCGACTCTTCAAAAGACGCATGATTAAATTTTAATATTGTTTAAATCCATTTTAGGCAAAATTTCGACTTTTACCAATTTCCTCATCTTTTCAGCCCCATACAGAGGACTAGAATCGCGTTAAAAAAATTTGAAGGTATGGTTTCCCGTGTATTTTTTCCCGTAGAATTCGATTTTGAAGTCCAATTAACCGTATCTCATGATTTGTTTTTTCTAGACTCGAAAAACCGCAAAAAAACCGTAAAAAATGAGGTTTTTTCAATAAAACTCTGAGAAAAGGTAGGAAAACCCTATATTTTTATTACAGATTCGGATTCAGCGTCGAAAAATACATGGGAATATGTATGTCCGGTCAAAAGTTCAGACATTTTTTTTCATTTTGTGGGCCTGTGTTATTAATTTTATTATAAATTTTCACATCGCAATATTACCAAGTTTATTGTTGAGAATTGACCATAAACTTTTCATATTATTAGAATTTTGTTATTGTTGGAATATTGGCGCCTACGATATGTTGTGGCTCCCATATTACATATATTGTTTAACTATTAGAGTTGTAGGGTAGTTTTGTTGGGCCTGAATGGTCAACACGTTATACTTTAATGAGAGGTGTTGATAGACGAATGTTTTAATAAATATCAAGTTCAACTTTTAACAAAGTCTCTTTATTTACTTGCCTCATACTAAATCTATATTCTATCAGGTTATAGGCCCGGTCGCGTAAAGCACAACGCTTTCACTGCGCGTATAAGAACTTAGTTATTTTGGTGAAAAAAGAACAGTTTTTCTTTATGTATGGTGAGAATATTTTTCCTGTGCGTGCAATGAGAAACCGGCAGAAAAACATGAATGTTGAATGCTGTGAAAAGGATTGTTGTGGCAATGCCGATGTAGCGAGAGAGTCTCTACGACAAAAAAAGGTTTCTATTAATGAGACAAAGGAATGTGAGTATCGAAAAGTGTAAATGAGTTTGAAAATAAAAGTTTGGATACCTGTGTTAATAAAGTATAAGGAAAAGAGGTGATGGAAATTAAAACAAAGTACAAATAAAAAGAAGTGAATAAAATTACTTTATAACACAAATAAAAATTTACTAAAAGATGCGAGCAAAATACAAATAAATATGAATAAAAAGACGCGAGTTAAAATTTGTTAAAAGAAGTGAAAATCACACCAGAAAAATTGAAATAAAAAGACGCGAGTTAAAATTAATGAAAAGAAGTGAAAATCACACAAAGAAAAATTAGAATAAAAAGATGCGAGTTAAAATTTGTGAAAAGAAATGAAAATCACACAAAGAAAAATTAAAATGAAAAGGCACAAGTTAAAATTTGATAAAAGAAATGAAAATCACATAAAGAAAAATTTGAATAAAAAGATGAGAGTAAAAATTTGATGAAAAAAGTGAGTTGCATACAAAGAAAAACTTAATTAAAATGACGTGAGCTAAAATTGATAAAAGAAATGAGTGAGGTTAAAGAAAAGAAAATTCAAATAAAAGATGCAAGCAAAAATTTGATAAGAAGTGAGTGCGTAACAAAAGAAAATTCATATAAAAGACGCGAGTCAAAAATCTAATTAAAAAAAGTCAGTTAAATATTGAAAACAAAGGATAAATAAAAATGGATAAAACACGCATTAAATTTAAATAAAGATGCGAGTGGACAGAAGTAAGAAGTGTATAAGAATTTAATATGAAAGTAATGAAAATTTAAAAATAAAAATGTGAATAAGAGTTTAATGAAAAAGCGTGAATAAGTTTTATATGTATAACAAATTTTAAGTAAAAGAAATAAAGACAAGAATTAAAAAAATTGAAAATTTACAAAAATAACGTTTCAAGTGAGATCTGAGAATTTTCAACGATTAGAGGAGTTTTCAAATTCAGTGTAAAAGGCAGGCGTTGAGGCAGTTCTGGAAACTGCTAGCGTTTCGGGTTGGTGACGTACAGGAGTGCGAGGTTGAAACGAACGCTATATAATATAATTTTGAAATATCAAACAAAAAAAAATCCTCAAGAGTGCGCGCGAATGGATGTGTGTGATGTGAGACAAAAGGAACGCGGTACCGCATTACAGTTTGACCTGTGTAAGAAAAAGATGAGTGCGAGAGAGATAGTTGTGCAAAAATGACATATATTCCCTTCGCTCATATTCGCGTGCGTTATACGTGTGCCTTTAAAGCTGCGTGTATATAGAATATGTATTCATGTGCTGTGAGTACACACATATATGTAACCGATATAAGTCTTGAATTAAAGCTAATACACGCACACTTGAAACTATAAATTAAGGATTGTAATTAACAAAGATGTGTATTTGTAGTTAGTTAAGATGTGTTCATATATAGGCCAAACCTATATGAGGTATATTTATAAGTAAAATGTGATCACAAATACGTTAGTACAAATGGTATAAAGGATTATATATATATATATATATATATATATATATATATATATATATATATATATATATATATATATATATATATATATAAGTGTGTGTGTGTGTATGTATATGGATGCTTATGTATATATATATGTGTATGATTGTGTGTGTGTACACATGTGTACATACATTCATCTATATGAGTAAACAAATTGATACAGCTGTTTGAGAAGAGTAAGGACTGAGGTAAGTGTAAATTAAAAATTATGTTGAGACGATTTTATTCTACGAACATGTGTATGTATGTATATGCATAAATATTTTCAGCGATTGAAAAACTTGTAAGCTTATTTCGTTTGAATCAACATCCAGGTTTACTGGCAAAATCTGAACAAGTTTTTCTAAGGTTTAGAAAAATCATTTTAAGCAAAAATTAACATTATTGTGAATGGAAATGATTTTTACTCCCGAATTAAAATATAAATATAATTCAGGTAAGATGAGTTTAAATAAAGAGGTGAAAAAAGGGGAAATAAAGTTTACATTTGATACTAGTCATGTTACAAACTGAATGGTCGAAGTGTGTCGGCTTGTTGTTCGGTCTACATATTTCGATTAACTAGAGTGAGCATCGAGCATGTCTTGTTGTTCGGACTGTTAAGTGTTTATTCGTGGTAAGAGTGGCCATATCTGTTGTTCGATCAACCATACTCACCACACAATAAATAATAAATCAATAGAATTGAACTAAGACATATTCTTAATCATATATTTTTTAAAGACAAACAGTTACTATCTGCTGATGTTCGGAATGAACAGGCCAAGGAGATTAAAAATCTTAAAGATCCCATTGAGCCATCAGAAAAAACTTTCAATAAAACCTGAGATTCTGAAAATCAACCAAAAGAGGAGAAAGTAACAGAGAGGAGAAATAAGGACAAGTGTCAAAGAGACGAGATGACTATTACCGATTTATAGTTAGACGCTTGGTCAACAAGTGAGAAGATTCGAAACACAAGAAGTTAAGATGTGTGAATTAATTACGGTTGTGAATAAGATGTGTTCAGCTTTATCAAAGATGTGAGAGTAAACGGAAAATACGATGAGTATATTAAAAGGAAAGGTTGAAAATCAGCGATGCACGATAGCTTCTGACAAAATTAAGTAGTTGAAAGCATTAATCCGAGAAGATTATGTTAAACAATTTATTGGCATCAAAACAGCCGCAAAGTCACTCGATCTCAGGATTCTATTATTGAGGAATTGTATAATGAGGAGGAAGTTTAAAATGGCCAGAGTGATCAAATTAGTATGGATGAGGCAGGACGGGGAAGACGTACAAAGACGAGCGAGGAGAGTGAAAATTTAAATAGATAAGGACGGGGTGGTACATGAGGAGATGAGGCTAATGAACCCATGGATTTTTTTTATCAAAGTTTTTTTCTATTAGTAAAAATGTGATGAAAAGAGATCATAAATTAATCAGTAAGATAACATTTTAGCTCTTTGATGATATCTTAATGTCTAAATAAAGATCTTGTGGTTTCTTATGTATTGTAGATGAGAATTCTAAAACAACGAGTGTAGATGAGAAAGTGATAGATGAGCAAAAGTTTAAAGTCTGTGATAAGTTAATAAACCACTTAGATAATAATTACCATGACAGAGGACTATATTAAAAGATTTATTAAAAATTTTTTTATATAAATTTAAAAGTTTAAAAGGATGTGAAATAAACGTAAAATCGCTTACGATGAGAAAATAATTAAATAATTGGCGATATAAAATTAAAAGGATAAGGTGAGTGAATTTTGAGGAGTCAAGAATACTGCTACGTACATTATATCGTACGTATATTATAGTATAGAGCATAAAATAAGGTAGAAACTCAGAGAAATGCGACTCCAAGTTTCCGGACCAAGAGCCGCACGATGCGCGAAGTGCTGATTCGGCACTTCGTCGCGACTTACATCGTCGTTTTAGACGACGACGAGCGTGAGACCATCGCCGGACGCGCTAGAACAAAGTCGTATCTAGTCTCTCTCTCGTACTGTATTTGCTATAATAAATATTAGTCACTTATTATTAATTCTCTCTTTAATTTATTTTGCATCCTTACACTCCCCATAGGAGTGCGTATCAAGTAAATCCCACGTAACATATTATTTTTTGGTGGCAGCGGTGTGGGATACGCAACAAGGATTTTAGCAAAAAAAATAAAATTTTTTTTTTTTCAAGAAATAAACTTAAAGCGCGTCAGATAAAATAGAGAATTTGTTTTAAAAGAGAGAGAGAGTGAGATAATTTGATTAATTGAATACAGCGAGAAAATAGATTTTTTTAGCGAATTTTTTTATTAAATATTTTTTTAAAATCGCGTCGCGAGTTAGCAACGAAGAAGATCTGAACGAGAGGAAGGAAGGAAGGACGTCCGAAAATATTATCCGAAGAAATGAGATTGCTTTTTATCACGCTGCTCACTCTCTGCTGTAACAAGTAAAAGTTATATAATACATATTAAAGTGTCCCAAGGGGTAGAATAGCTTCTCAAAGTGAATATAAATCGAACTCGTAATAAAACAAATAAAGAAAAAATATTGATTTTGGACAAAAATCGTTAGATAAAAGTGATTAGTGCGTGAATATAATTACGAAAACCAGCAGGGTCAGCCGGTAATAAACAAATATTTAAAAATTATAAGTAATGTTGTGAAAAAAAGGATAATTCAAACAAGTGCATACGTGAAAAAGAAAAATAAATATTTTTATTTTTATCAATTTTCATCAAGTTTCTTAGTAAAATAAAATAAATTTTTATCATTCATCTGTTAAAAAAAATAATAGTCATTGCCGTAGTTAGAAAGAAAAAAAGTTTATAGTCTAAATATTGGAAAATAATTTTAATAATGATTTCATAATTAACGTGATTTGTGGAAACATTTTTGTCATAAATTGTCATTATTTACTAATAAACCTCCGTAAATCAGAATTAAAAAAAAAAAATCAGCACACATAAGAAAACGTAAACGCTTCGCCTTCTCACGCGTAATTTAAAGAATAAAAATAAAATTTTAAGAAAAATTTAAATTGTGAAATCTTATTTATTGAACATGTCGCTCATTAATTTATTTTCGAAAAAGGACCGAAAAGCGAGACGTAGAGGACGTTCGTTGTCTCCTATTAGAGGTTCGCGTAGTGAAGAAATCTTAGCCGAATTCGCAAAAGAAAGAATATCATTTCCGACCGTGTCACAAAACACGGTGTATATGCTAATGTACACTCCGAGATATGGTGAAAATTTAACAGTTAATTTGTCAGAGGAAGAAATGAAAGAATTGAATGAAAAATACAAAAGAGCCGCTTCTCAGGGTTTCAAATTACCCAAAGAATCATTAAATATTACGAAAGAAAGAAACATAGTAAGTAACGGCACGCTCCCACGGAATAAAAGGGAAACCGAGACTCAAAAATCGAAATCAGAGCAAAGCCCAAAAACCAACGAAACGTGGTTAACATACGCGAACCAGGGCCCGAACCAGCTAGTTTATCCTTCGATACCATACAATTACGCGAGTTTTCCGCAACAAATTCCACAACCCTGGTGTAATATGATACCAACGCAAGTCAATCCAAATTTTCCAATAAACTCACCGATAAATACAAACTACGCATTAAATACGCAACAAATAAATCCTATGCTAAATACGCAAAGCGCAAACTTTCAGAATATACCTCAATTATCATTACATCAAGCGATCAGGCAAATATCATATTTTGACGGAAGCGTAGATAAATTACCCCTATTTTTTTGGAGGCGCAATATAATAATATAACAGTGATGGAAGAATTATCAACGCAATTAAAAATAATTACGCAACAACAAGGCGAATCGGCAGCAGATCAAGGCGCGCGGACGCAAGCTTTATTGAATAGACTTGTAGTGATTTACGACACAATGCCCATGTTAAATTTACAAGATCGTATAGCAAGAAAGCAGCTAATAGAGAGAGATGCATTACAATATTATTTGTTTGGACTAACTTCACCCTTAGACGTGCAAGTTCGCTGCGAAAAACCTTTAACGTTAAGAACGGCTATACAACTTGCAGCTGATTTTGAAAATAAACAAAAGACGCGACTTTTTGCACAGATGCAAAACTCATTTATAAACGGCTTGCAACCCATAAATTCTATAGCACAAAATACGCAAGCCTGCTCATTATTAACGCAGCCAGATGTAAATAATATAATGCAATTAACGCAAAATCAACATCAGGCATTAGATACAAATAAAGTGCATGAAGCACAAATAAAAGCAATGCAAGCTACGCCTGTAAAAATAGAAACAGGTACAAGTGCAGTTAAATGTAGCTACTGTGACAAAGAAGGCCATAAAGAAGGCGCGTGCTTTAAGAAGAAATATGATAAAATACAATGCGCTTATTGCGATAAGATGGGGCACGCGACGGCAAGGTGTCAAATACTAAGAAATGATGCCAAAAATGGTATTATTCATGCACAAAATAAAAATAATTCGCAAAATGTTAATAATAGTAAAGGAAAACAGTCAAACGATAACAAAAATTATACAAAGCAATTATAATAGAAGTAATTTCAATAATAATAATTACAATAGAAATTTTGATAATAATAATTACAATTGGAATTTTGATAATAATAATTATGGCAGAAATAATTCCAATAATAATTATAACAATGGAAATGCGGATAATAATTACAGAAATAGTTATAGTAGATTCAACAGTGGGTTCAATAGAAACAGAAACTATGACTCACGTAATAATGAATATAATTATCATGCTCAAGGACCGCCGCGTTATAATAATAATGCACGTAATGATAACAGAAATAATATAGGTTTTAATAGGGGTCGTAGTAGAGACAATAGTCGCGAGAGATATCAGTATAACAGGAACGAGAATCAAACGCGCGACCCGGATAAAGAACGGGATTCAAACGCAAAGGTAAATAAAAATAATGAAAATAATAAAATGAACGAGCCTTTAAACTCGCAGGATGTCCGCCGCAATCCTCAGGCGCCGGGCAGGAATTAATTAATAATAATCAGAATATATAAAGTAATAGTGAAAAGCATGTAAAAATTAGGTGCACAATAAATATGAAACTCACGCGCGCAGGGCGTAATCCGCCTATTGTCAAACTGGAAAGTCGGAATGTGAAAGAAAATAGTGCAAGATTTTATGTTGATTCGGGAGCAGATATTTCCGTAATAAAGGCCAAATGTATAAATGAAAATACAAGTATAGATAGGCAGCATATTTTAGAGATTACAGGCGTCATACCAAGGGAAATGTATACGTTAGAAAGAGCAGATATGACTCTTTAAGGACTACAGTGTGCGGTCCATATTGTCCCAGATAGCTTTCCTGTAAAAACAGATGGGCTACTAGGCTGGAAAACTATTAGTAAGCACAACAGACATATAAATGCCGTACATAAGTGCATTGATTTTATAAAATTATTAATTCCCTTTGAGCGGGTGGAAACAGTGGAAATTCCCGCAAGAATGAGACGCGTTATTGGTGCAAAAGTTATTAATAATGATGTAGAAGTAGGCTGGGTGCCACTTCAAAATTTAGAGCCTGGAATATTATTAGGAAATTTTATTACAGAAAATAAAAATGGTAGAGCGTATGCAGTATGTATAAATTCGAATCATAAAAGTATTGAAATTCCGACTCCAGAAATATAAATTTTTCCATGCGAGGTTATAAAAAAAGATAATGATCTTTATGCCGGTAAGGACGGCAACCGCGAACGAAACGAAGTTTCTGATTGCAAAAAGATTAGACGCGCAATATCGGAGTACGCGCAACAAAATTCAGAGAAAAAAAGTGCTAATGCTGAAATAAAATATGTAGACAGGTGCATGACAAATAAAACTCCATGTGAAATAAAAGGAAGTGTTGAAAAAATAATGAGTATTTTAGACTTGGAAGATTTGAACGAAGAAGAAAAAATGCACGTCAGAGAGTTGATATCCGAGAACCCCTTCGTTTTCGGTCTAGACGATGAGTTCCTCCCAGCAACAAATATTTTAACACATGAAATAAAAACGACTCATGAGGAGCCAATACGTGTGAAACCATACAGATATCCGATAGCATTAAAAAATATTATGCAGCAAGAAATAGAGAAGTTACTGAAAAAAGATATTATAGAACCATCTATGTCGAGTTATAGTAGGTCAGCATGGGTAGTTAACAAGAAACCTGACATTCAAGGCAGGAAACGCTGGCGTTTGGTGACAGATTTTCGCCAACTAAATGAAATCACTGTGGGAAGTTGATATCCACTGCCACTAACTTGTGACATCTTAGAAAATTTAGCGTCAGCAAATTATATTACCGCCGTAGACCTTAAGGACGGCTATTATCAGGTAAAGATTGATTCAAAAGACACACATAAAACTGCGTTTTCAGAGCCATCGGGTACATACCAATACAAACGTATGGCTATGGGGTTATGTAAAGCATCCATGACCTTTAGCAGGGCAATGGCTCTAGCTTTGCAGGGCTTGCAAGGTTCAGAGCTTGAAATTTAGTTAGATGACGTGATTATACACACCGAAAATTTAGAACAGCACGCTCTTCGTTTTAAAAGATTTTTAAAGCGCATTGAGAAAGCTAATCTAACAATAGAACCAAAGAAATGTCAATTTTTAAGACGCGAGGCGAAGGTATTAGGACATATAGTAGGAAAAGGGCAAATTCAAACAGACCCTAAAAAGATAAAAGCAGCGCGTGGTTATTCTATACAAACAAATAAAAAGAAAGTAATACAATTTTTAGGCTTTGTTGGTTATTATCGTCGATTCATAACAGATTTTGCAAGCATAGCAAGACCGTTACATAAATTAAGTTCAAAGAAAGAGAAATTTTTGTGGCTAGAAGAACATCAAATAGCATTCGACACGTTACGTGAGAAGCTATGCGAAGAGCCTGTGTTGGCCGCGCCTAACTTAAGCGAGCCATTTGTAGTAACAACAGATGCGTCTGATTATGGGATAAGTGCAATATTGAGCCAAGGAAAAATCGGCGAGGATCGACCTTGTGTATATGCCTCACGATGTTTAAAAGGAAGCGAACTTAGATATACTGTATATGACAAAGAATTGTTGGCAGTAGTTTTTGCAAAAGAACAGCTTAGACCTTATTTATACGGTACAAAATTCACAGTAGTTACAGATCATGAACCGTGAAAGCATTTTCATACAAGCATGAAACCTGATTTAGGATTTAATAGATTAAAAGCAGCTTTACGAGGATATACGTTTGATGTAGTGTATAGACAAGGAAGGAAAAATAATGCAGCTGATGCATTGTCTAGAAATCCGGTAATTGCAGACGGCGAAGAAAATCCTGAATTACCACATGCGGAAATGTATCAATTAGCAGATAAGCAAGAAAATCAGGAACTAAACGCAAGCGAATGTGGACCGCCTACAAGAATTTTTATCACACGCGCAATAAATAAAAATGCGAATAAAACTAAAGAAGAAAATTCAAGTTCAGAAAATTCTGAAAATCCTAGAAAGAAAATCTTTATTAAAGAAACAAGTGATGAGTCAGGAAATAATAGTATAACCGGATCTGAAGAAAATTAGAATTATGCAAAAAGAAAGAAAGACCCTTGGAAAAGATCGGCGTACAGAAGAAAAAGGCGAAAGAAGAAAGTGTTAAAAACCCGTAAAACTCAGGCAGATAGGAAGAAAGAGTTAATTCAAGCTGAAAATAGAATAAGTCAAGCACAAGACGACGGTCAGCTCGCATATATGCGAAAAAGCACAAACATGCGAGAAGGGATTCTTGCATCATGTACACCAGTAGATAAGCCTCATGCAGTGTCATCAAGAAAAGAAAAGAATACGTAGGAGCCAGCGAGCGAAATATCAAAAAATAAAAGTATATTGAAAAATAATAGAAACAACTGTGACGTAGAATCGCCATTAGAGACAATAAATGTAAAATCGAAAGCATCTCAACACAACGGCACCAAAATAGAAAAAGAGAAGGAGACACAGGATGATTCACAACACACTTCGCAAAGCAAAGAAAGTAGCTGAGGAAGTATAGTAAATCTGATTCCAGAAATGATAACAAAAATGCGTGCTCGATTTTTAGTTGATGTGCAAGAACGAGAGATAAATGGTAGAGAAGGGGTACAAATAAATATATGGGAAGAAACACCAGAAGAAGTAGCAGAAGCACTAAGAGGCAATGGACCTCAAGAAATAATAAATAAAACAGATTTTAATGAGCGAGAAAATGTTCGACCTCAAATGCGAAGAGAATACTACAAATTAGTACCAAACATAAGCTCAGAAATAGATAAAGAGAAAAAATCATTGAGAATAAGTTCTGAAGTCGAAATTATTGGCAGTGAAACAGACAAAAACTCATATTTCGAGGACGAGTTTGAGGTACATGATACAAGTAAAAATCAAGAGAAAGAAATTCTAAGTGAGAGTGAAAGCGAGAGAGATAAGCATGATGTCAGTGAATCTGAGTCGCAAGACGAAAGCATGGAGCAGAAAGAGAATGAGAGTGACGTAGAACTAAATAAAAATAATTTAAATAAGACTGAGTCGCAAGACCTTGAAGAAGAAGAAAAAACTGACGAAGAAAATGAGCATATGAATATAATAGAAACAGTACAAAACGATGACGAAAATGGACCAATAAGTTGGAGTAATTCTTTTAATGATGGTGCAGGTGTATTTAAAGTATATGATGCAAGTGATGAATGTGCACAACACTGGTTGGATTTGACAAGGGATGACAATATACCGAAAGACGGTAATTGTTTTTTTCATTCAGTAATAAAAGTATGTAATTTAGGAATGTCCGCAAATGAATTAAGAGACATATTATTAGACGCAATATCATTAGGTGCATGCGGAGATCCACAAACGGCAGAAGCTATCTTAACGTCACGCACAAGACACGCAGATGTAGATTGCGTATTTATATTTTCTTGTGAATTTAATCAAAACATATGCGTGCATTTTATAACAGATTATGATAAAACACTATATTGTCATTTCAAGGCAAATAGTTCAAATAATTTTATTCATTTACATTTAGAAGGAAGGCATTTTACGCCGTACCTTTATACAAGGAAAAATAATATAATAAAAAGACATCAAAATAATAGAGAAAACGAAGAAAGTACAGCGTCGAGCGAAAACGACAACGAACAACGAGATAATAATATCAACAAGCCAGGTACTCCTATTACACCTACGACAGACTTACTGGCGTAAGGAGAAAAGAGTCAATCACATAAGATAAGTGATGCGCTCGAGTGTTGCCTTGTAAAGAATGCAAGGCCGCCACGCGAAAAACCACCTTGGGCCCCGTTAGATAACGAAACACCACAACCGTTTAGTAAATTAAAAATATTAAGAGAGCATCCATTTAAAAACGGAGAAAATATTATTTACACAATGTCGACTGACTGCTATTTAGACACAGAAATGGTGGAAGCCCTTATTGAACGTCAATATATAAACCCTGAAGAGTTAATAAATAGTAAATTTGCAGTAATAGAAATACATGTATCCAATTACAAAGATAATTTTATGTTTTGTGCGTTTGTTAAAACACATCTTGACGACAAAATATTAAAAGGAAATATTAAAAAGTGTATAAAAAATTTAAAGAAAATAATTGTACAGTACGATATTTTATACGTTAGCGTCGTGAGAAACTTAGCAATGCTCTCAACTAGCGACTGGACATACTTCATAGAAATGTTTAACGAAATATTCGCAAATATGCCATTAGTAGCAGTATTTTACCAGAATAATATTCCAGTACCACCGGTAGAAGATAGATATAGATCACTCAAAGAATATCATGAAGCAGCTATAGGTGGGCACAGAGGAATAAATAAGACATGTAGCAAAATAGCAGCAGATTATTATTGCAGAAACATGAGATCAGACGTGCGACAATTTGTCCTAGGCTGCGAAAATTGCCAAACGAAAAAACTAGTACGTGTTAAAACACGGCTGCCCATGTTGATTACAGATACACCTGCAAAAGCCTTTCAAAAATTATCTATGGATTTTTACGGGCCATTAAAACAAACAAAAGAAGGATATAGATATGTGCTGACAGTGCAAGACTGGCTAACTAAATATTGTATCTTAATACCAACGGTGCATGCAGACGCAGAGGAAGTAGCACACGCCTTCACGTGGAAAGTATTGGCATATTTTGGGCCACCATCTAATATTGTTACAGATCAAGGTAGGCATTTCGTAGAAAATCTACTTGAAGAATTTGCAGAGATATTTAAAATAGAAAAATATTGCACAACGGCGTATCATCCTCAAAGTCAAGGAGGAATCGAACGCATGCATCATACAGTCACAGAATATCTAAAAGCATATATGGAAGAGAAGTCAGATTGGGCCGAATGGCTAGACTTATGCCAGTTAGCATATAATAGTACAAAACACGAAGCAACAGGATACAGCCCTTACGAACTAGTGTTCGGATACCAAGCGCGTATGCCATCAAGCTTTCCACCGAAAGAAAAATTACAAACATATGATGAATATTTAAAAGAAACGGTAGAAAAGCTTTCTCAATTACAAACGTTAGCGGCAATGAACCTAGTAAAGGCCAAATACAGGTCAAAATATTACTACGATAGGAAATTAAATACTAAACAATTCCGAAAGGATGAGAGCGTTTACTTACTAAAACAACCGAGGAAGGGTAAATACGACGCGCAATATGAGGGACCGTACAAAATCATAGAGATAAATAACGCGAAACATAATGTAACAATAAAAAACGCGAGTAAGATAAAAACGGTTCACGTAGACAAAATACAGCACGCAACTACGGTAAAGGCACCTCCTCCTTTCACAGACAGAACAAGTAATTAATTTTTCAATATGGAATGCAGCGAAAACTTTTCTTTTTCCGCGGCCTTCGGACGAGGAAAAAGAAAGAACGACATATGATCACTGCTTATTTTACAGAAGAAAATAGAAAATATATAAGAAATGAAAATTAATAGTAATGGTTGAAATTAAGAAATGAGAATAATAAGATATCCTTAAAGGTGCGACGTTTCAACAAATATTTTATAAGCAAAAAAAAAGAATCAAATATCTTTTGAACAAAAGCAAAAAATAAATAAAAATAATTAGTAGATAAGATTCAGTTGTACAGCAAAGCTTCAAAATAATTGGCCGCAAGAGAGAAGAAACATTTTTTACTAATAAATAAAAATAATAGATTAGCTAACCGTTTTTGAGGATAATTGTGATAAAAATATTTTTATTATCAACAAATTGTAAAATTAGCAAAGGTTAGGCAACTCAAATAATAATAATGAATAAAATGAATAAAATATGAATAAAAAAAAAAGTAATAACATGCATGAGTTCAAATAAAAAGAATAAATAAAATGTTCATAAAAACTATAACGAGAAGATAATCTTTTCTATGTTGTAAATAAAACAACATGTCATTCAATAGTTTAATCAAATAAAACATGCAAAAAAATTAGAAATAAAAGTTAAAAAAAAAAAAGCAAAAAAAGACTGTTAAATACAGTGAACTATTATAGGCATGTGTTATCAAACTTCGTGGTAAAAGAGGTTGAATACTAATAATAATTATAAATCATTAAGAACTTAGCTAAAGGACTAAGATCTAAAAAAAATATATCACCTTAACAACCAAACATATCCCAAAAACCCATGGAAATCTAACGCAAGTATCCTTTACAAATTTGTTCGAAAAAGGAATAAAATGAAAATCCAATGAGTTTTTTGAGTTGAATAACATTGCTTATAAAATTAAAATAATAACACAGAAAATATTGGAAGCAAAGTAAAATTTTAGAAAAAAAGGCGATTATCAAGCCAATCGTGGTCGAAACCGTAGCCATATTCTAGTTGACGCAACGCTTCTTAAACGATAATGTTAACAAAAAAAAAGATAAACAAAAGCGTCAAAGAGAACACATAGAGTTAATAAATAAATTTTTTGTAAGACGCAGCTTTGAGGATACATGATAGAGTATTAATCAGTGATTAATTTAATAAAAAAAAAAGAAGTATTTTATAAGAAAGGAGGAATCAAAAAAAATAAACAGATAAATGACGGTTAAACAATTAGAAATAGAGGGGGACCCGTTTCCACTAATAAGTTAGTTTTGTTTCAGATAAATCATACAATTACTGAAAATCATGTACAAATTTTATCATGAAAAATTCAACAAAAAAGGAGTTTGAATTCACGTTCGAATCCCGCTTTAAACCCACAAAAAAACAAGAAGAAGGTTCTTTAAATCACTTTAAAATAGAATTAAATATCATCCGAGAAAGAGTACATTTCGTGATGTGAAAGGCTTCTTATCTTATCAAGAGTGCAATATGATGCACACTTGTATCTCCAAAAGAAACATCTTTTATTTTATAGGAAAAAAAATAATGAATTTTGTATTTAAAGCTGTATTATTTAATAATTTCAAATTCATTATAATTTTTGGACAATTTTGTAAAATATTCTATTATAAATGTCATATATCTTTTTGAAAAAAAGAGAGAGACCATAAATTTGTAGTTAAAATGAAAAAAAAAGTACTTAAAAATAAACAGTAGAATAAATTAGTACGCAAACGACACAACACCAACACAAAACAAATAGAAAAAGCTAGAAATTTTGTAAGATAGAACGGACATCGGCTCGTGTAGGTACACAAAAAGTACCAATTACACTTAAGGGACTTAATTTTAATAATTTTTTTTATTGTTGTATTCATGTGTACGTTCTTGGCTTCGGGGGCCGAAGCCTCGCGGCCTCGGACGTGCTACGTACATTATATTGTACGTATATTATAGTATAGAGCATAAAATAAGGTAGAAACTCAGAGAAATGCGACTCCGAGTTTCCGGACCAAGAGTCGCACGATGCGCGAAGTGCTGATTCGGCACTTCGTCGCGACTTACATCGTCGTTTTAGACGACGACGAGCGTGAGACCATCGCCGGACGCGCTAGAACAAAGTCGTATCTAGTCTCTCTCTCGTACTGTATTTGCTATAATAAATATTAGTCACTTATTATTAATTCTCTCGTTAATATATTTTGCATCCTCACACTCCTCATAGGAGTGCGTATCAAGTAAATCCCACGTAACAATACAAATAACTATGAGATGAATAAAACATATGCATCTGTGCTCAGATTACTTCTAATAAAAGCAGTGTGAAATATCATAAACAAATATAATTTTGAGACGCGATCAGTGGATGTGAAAATCTCTATTTTCACTTGAATTATTAATGAAGATATATATATATATATATATATATATATATATATATATATATATATATGCGACATTTCACGCTAACTGTTAGAGCAAAAAAATAAAAATCGTTGAAACTCTAAGAATTTATTCTTTTTGTTACCCAAAATATGTAAAGAAATTTTCAAGGATCTAGATTGAAAGGATAAAGAGTTACAGGACCTTAAAATTTGAAAATTTTAAAAAATTTTTGGAAAAGTCTCAACTTTATCATTTTTTTCCTGAAAATCCTGATGTTTTAGAGAAAAATGCATAATAACACTTCTTGTTGTAAATGAAGAAGAGAGTTAGCAGGATTTTTTACAGACCTGAATCTCGCAGTTTTCTGATTGGTTCTTATATGTATAACATGGTTATTGAAATTATTTAATGTTTGCCGCTGCCAAAATTAGCTTTCAAAGGCTTATTTTTTTCTATTTTTTATTAACTTTAAAATAAATTTTGGTTCGTGTAAGCAAAAGTTACCAATAAGAAGTTATCACAGTTTTAAATATACATTTTCATGTAAAATTTATTTTTCTTATTGAAAATAGCCTGTCACATACTAAACATGATCATCTGGTTTTAATACTCAAAAACTATTAGAATAAGTTTAAAAATCATTTAGTAAAATGTCATTTATCAATTATAAGCCTAATTATTAATTAAACAACACTCGTTATTATTATAATTACAATTAATTTCAAAGGAAAATTAGACTCTGAATTATTCCAAAATCAAATAATTATTTCTCAATAAATATTTACTTATTTCAAAGAATTAATTCATCAATAAAAAAGAATAATTAAATAATTACTATTTTCTTTACCTTAACTTTCTAGAAAAAGTATCTGTTCAATAGAAAATGATGATAGAATTTTGGAACACACAATAAATGAATTATTTGGGGATGATTATAAACAAAAGCTTTCTGACTACCCATCTTTATTTATTTATTTAAATATATATTTTTATTTTTATTTAACCGATAGAAGTATTCTTTGACTCAAAATACTATATATTGAATGTTAGTTTATAACTTTTTATGCATAGTATTTTAATAGATCTTTTGAGTTATCCGCACTTAAGTTTATTCTCATCAATTTTTTTACTGTAGCGAAAAACTAGATTAAACGCACCGTTCATTGATAGACTTGGATTGGAAATATTGTTAAAAGGAGGAGTTTTGGTATGCCCTTAAGACCGTTACATATGAAAAGTAAGTAAGATGTTAATTACTAGAAAATTCTCTTAGTTTTATAAATTGTTTTTCTTTCAGAATATTATGAACAAATAAAAGAAATATAGTTCAAATTATATTCATTGGATGGAGAAAGAAAAATGGATTTTGATCCATGAACAGCTGTAGATACAGCTGTTAAAATTGCTGAAACTGGATACACGCAAAGAAGAATGGTAAGAGTTTAGAAGATCTTAGTTTACATTATGATATAACAGTTGAAAATTCTTTTGTTGATATTGTTTAAATTCTTTATTGTGTAGATTCTACGGATCCAACGTATATGGAAGACAAAGACTGTCTTATTGATTATAAAAGAGTTCTTGATGATATATTAAATCTACATCAACGTACAAAATTGAAAATCCATTAGACAGCCCTAGTATTATTAAAGTAACCCCTGAACTTTTGATGTCAGAGGAATATTTTTGTGTAAGTTAAGAATTTAAGCAAGAATCAGCTTAATTTTTGAAAACAGTTGCAATTATAATTGCTAGGATTGTACAACATATTAAACCAGATGTCCCAGTTTACAGGTATATTATACGTTTAACTTTGCCACAACTTCTTGAATTTATTGATACAAGCAAGAAAAAATATATGAAAGCAAAAATTGAACCAGTCACTGCAGTTGGTGCTTTAGCTGCACAAAGTATTAGAGGACCTGATCAACGAAGATAGATACTAATAGAAGCGCAGAACCCCAAGGCGCTTTGAAGCTAAAAATATGTACTAGGTACCCCGATCACGCGCGGCGTTAACGTCGCTTTCAGTAGGTAAATGACAACGACCGATCGGTAAATAAACGGCAGTTATCATTGCTGTTTATTCCGATAGCATTTGAAAACTGTAATAAAATTAAAAAAGTATGATTAAACCGAATATAATTATTAGAAAATAAATTAACGGCATGTCGGAGCTGCAACAATCGAGTTTTGCTTTTTTTATTTTATCGATATCTTTTTAAATTCTTAAATTAAACAAATATAATGACTTGTCCGCGCTAAAGTTATATTAGTACAATAATTTTTGTTAAAATAAAAAATCATTTGGACTTGTTATTTTTTTATGAGCTTGGATTGGAAATTAGATATCAAACTCGACAAACCTAACCTTAAAATACGATATATTGAAAGTTTTTATTATAACTTTGTATGTATAATATTTTGGTGGTTTTCTTGAGTTGTCCGCACTAGAGTTTAATTTTACAAATTTTTTCTTTATAGCAAAAAAACTCAATTAAACGCATCGTTTATTCATAAGTTAAGATTGGAAATATTATTAGAAGGCGGACAGCTTCGTCATGCTCTTAAGAGAATTAAATAATAAAAAACAATTTAAGTTAAACTTAAATTGTTATTCTTGAACCCCAAAGGGCGAACAATTTATATATAACATTCTTTGTGTAATGTTTGTAATCACCAATGGCGTAATGGATAAGTTGCTCGCGCGACAATCCTTTTGACGTCGGTTCAAATCCCGTTCAGATTTTTTTTTTTTTTGTTTTGCAAATGTAATAAGAATATTATAGTATATTTATAAAATCAAGAGTATTAAAAATTTCAATTTTAATGAAATTGAATTTTTTTATATTTAATTTTATTATTAGACTATAATTATTTTTTTTAAATACATACAATTTCCAAAGTGAACAAAATAAAATTAAAAAAAATTTTAAGATAAATAATATGTTAGTGAAATGTAGTTTCTAATAAATTTTACTTTAAAATCTTACGAAGAGAATGTTTAATTTTTAATTTCAACATTTAATTTTAAATAATTAAAAGGACTATTATTTATCTTATAAATTGAAACTGTATATAATAATTATAAAAACGTAACAGAGTGATAAAATATTCTTTTTTAAATAATTTTATTGTTAAAAAAAATTTTTACTCACATTATTTATTTAAAAATTTTTTTTAATTTTATTTTGTTCACTTTGAAAATTGTACGTATTTAAAAAAAAATAATTATAGTCTAATAATAAAATTAAATATAAAAAAAATTCAATTTCATTAAAATTAAAATTTTTAATACTCTTGATTTTATAAATATACTATAATATTTTTATTACACTTGCAAAACAAAAAAAAAATCTGAACGGGATTTGAACCGACGTCAAAAGGATTGTCGCGCGAGCGACTTATCCATTACGCCATCGGTGATTACAAACATTATACAAAAAATGTTAAATATAAATTGTTCGCCCTTTGAGGTTGAAGAGGCGGTCGGAATGAGGGAGACGGAACCAAATCGGTGATTTGCGGTATATATCAAGTCAGCCTTTTTTCGCTTTACGATATTTTGTATATTTTTATGGCTTAAACTATTTCAAATTACTCTTTATATACATGACTAGAGAAAATGACTATATTTTTACCATATGAATAAGTAAATAAATTATTATAAGCATTTATTACAAATATCAAAATGACTTGACATATACCGCATGCAAAAAACTGTCGTGTCGATTGTTAGGTGGCATTTTTCGCTTTATAACAATATTTTGTATATTTTTGTGGCTTTAACTATTTTAAATTATTCTTTATATACATGACTAGAGGAAATGACTATATTTTTACCATATTAATAAATGAATAAATTATTATAAGCATTTATTACAAGCACCGAACTAAGTCACCGATTTGGTTCCGACCGCCTCTTAAGAATAACAATTTAAGTTTAACTTAAATTGTTTTTTATTATTTAATTCTCTTAATTTATTTTCTAATAATTATATTCGGTTTAATCATACTTTTTTAATTTTATTACAGTTTCCAAATGTTATCGGAATAAACAGCAATGATAACTGCCGCTTATTTACCGATCGGTCGTTGTCATTTACCTACTAAAAGCGACGTTAACGCCGCGCGTGATCGGGGTACCTAGTACATATTTTTAGCTTCAAAGCCTTGGGGTTCTGTGCCTCTATTAGTATCTATCTTCGTTGACCTGGTACTTGAATAACCTTGAAAACTTTTCATTTTGCTCGTGTGGCACCTATGAACATTACTCAAGATGTACCTTGTATTAATGAAATTATTAATGCTAATCTAAAAATCAGTATTCTAATTATAACAGCTCATTTAATGCAATTCATTGTAATAAAAGCCTCTATCATTTCTTTTAAGCGTATGTTCCAAAATGATATCATCATTTTCCATTTTACTGATACTTTTTATAGAAAGTTAAGGCAAGGAAAATAGTGATTATTTAATTATTCTTTTTTATTGATGAATTAATTTTTTGAAATAAGTGAATTCTTATTGAAAAATAATTATTTAATTTTGGGATAACTCTTATTTTCCTTTGAAATTAATTGTAATTATAATAATAACGAGTGTTGTTTAATTAATAATTGGGCTAATAATTGATAAATGACATTTTACTAAATGATTTTTAAACTTGTTTTAATAGTTTTTGAATATTAAAACCAGATGATCATGTTTAGTATGTGACAGGCTATTTTCAATAAAAAAAATAAATTTTACATGAAAATGTATATTTAAAACTGTGATAACTTCTTATTGGTGACTTTTGCTTACACGAACCAAAATTTATTTTAAAGAATAGAAAATAGAAAAAAATAAGCCTTTGAAAGCCAATTTTGGCAGCGGCAAACATTAAATAATTTCAATAACCATGTTATACATATAAGAGCCAATCAGAAAACTGCGAGATTCAGGTCTGTAAAAAATCCTGCTCTCTTCTTTATTTACAACAAGAAGTGTTATTATGCCTTTTTCTCTAGAACATCAGGATTTTCAGAAAAAAAATGATAAAGTTGGGACTTTTCCAAAAATTTTGAAAAATTTTCAAGGTCCTGCAATTCTTGATCCTTTTAATCTAGATCCTTGAAAATTTTTTTACATATTTTGGGTAACAAAAAGAATAAATTCTTAGAGTTTTAACGATTCTTATTTTTTTTTCTCTATCAGTTGGCGTGAAATGTCCCATATATATATATATATATATATATATATATATATATATATATATATATATATATATATATGAAAATTTATGAGAGTATATTATACTCAGAAAAGTAGAGAAAAGACGGCTTATTTATTGATATGAGCCATGTATGGGTTGCGTATTATTACTGGTATAAATATTTGTGGAAGTCGCACTAAAATTAGACAAATTTAAATAGAGAACTATGCTTTTTTGTGTGTGGCGAGAGATCGATAAGATATTATTGTTATTATTATATGTGGATGTATATTAACTGCTCGTAGTGATGTGACTAAGCTAAATGAAATTATTAATGCATTAAATAACAAATTTGAAATGTCCAATTTAGGTGAGCCAAAAGTTTTTTTTTTGATATTTCTATTAAGTGAGATAGGAAGAATCGAATAATGAATTGAGTCAAGAAAAATATAGTAACAGACTGTTGAATTTGGACTTAGAAAATTCACATAGGATTCCTATGAATGAATACAAGTTATTAATAATGAAAGAAAGGCATGAGAAATAGGTATAGAAGATCAGGAAATGTGTGATAAGAAAAACAACGTAAATATTCCATATACAGAAGATGTAGAAAACCAAGTAGAAAACCTATTATATTGAGCCTGAGCAACGGGACCAGATATATCGTATGCAGTAAATGTCTTGAGTAGACATTAAATTGATTTTACAAGCAGCAAATGAATAATAGTCATTAGAGTATTCAGATGTCTTAATAGGAGGTAGGAACCATTTGCCGCTTGGCGGCGCTGCGGTCAGGTGAGAGAAAAATATAAAATATTTTTTACACAGCGATTTACATTTTACCGAAACAGTAATATACTTCTAATATTGTCAAAGGCACTAGCCATATATATGTAGAATAATTATTGATGATAATCTTGTTTGAAAAGTTTAAGTTATTGTTATAAAACGAAAAATACAGTGCGAAGTAGAATCGGCGTGAGCATGTGTATACGTCGTTCTTTAATATTACTTTCTCTGTAGCACTTAGGAAAGATACCCATATGTTTGCATCGGTTCTAGCACGCGCCGCATTTTTCGTTTTATGATAATATTTTAGACTTTTCAAACAATATTAGCATCAATAATAATTCTACATATATATGGCTAGTGCCTTTGACAACGTTAGAAGTATATTATTGTTTCGGTAAAATGTAAATCGCTGTGTAAAAAATATTTTATATTTTTCTCTCACCTGACTGCAGCGCCGCCCTATACAGAGCAGCGAATGCTTACGACCTCCTCTTAGGTACTGAGAAACACAAATTAGTTTTTAGAGGTGAATCAGAAGGTGTGTTGGCTTATTCTGATGCAAGCTTTGGATATTGCAATAAGAAACTATCTACTTTTGGTTTAATCATCAAATTGTTTGGAAACACTATTGCTTAAAGGACACATAAGCTAATTTACGTTGCCTTGTCTATCTGCTAAGCTGAATATGCTGCTACGAATGAGACGTGTAGTGAAAAACTATCAACGTATAACTCTTTAACCTTAATTCTAAATGAACCTATATTATTAATGACTTTGAGATGCGATAATAACGATGCGATGGTCAGTGATGAAATAGATAGATATAAGGTGAGTCACATAATTGAAAACATTATGTTAAAAGGTGTGTTGAAAGAAAACCAATTAAGATAGAGTGGGTTAAATCATCGGAATAGATATCTTTACTAAACTCCTATCTGGTAACTTAGATATTGAATTTTCGCCTTATTGCTAAATTCTTTTGTTCACATGAAATAACCAATCAAGACGGGATGCATTCAAACGCCAAGATGAACAAGATTAGAACAATCTTTTAGATCAAGAATAAAATTATATTTTATATTAAATAAATTACAACATATGTATGCGGGAGGGAGTGTTAGAATATTGGCGCCTACGATATGTTGTGGCTCCCCCTATTACATATATTGTTTAACTATTAGAGTTGCTTGATGCTAATTATTCATTACTTTTGTAGCGCCCAACGGTCAACACGTTTTACTTTAATGAGAGGTGTTGATAGACGAGTGTTTTAATAAATATCAAGTTTAACTTTTAACAGTGTCTTTTTATTTACTCGCCTTATAAGTCTATATTCTATCAGTTATACTTTTGTAAAATTGTTAACTAATTTTTTATCATAGTCAATTTTGGCATCTTTTATTATTTTATCTAAAATTTTAACATAATTTTTACATTTCTTTTTTAATCTTTCATTGTTTGGATCTTTTTTAAGCTCTTTATATGTGTGGGTTAGAATGAGAGTGGCATAAGTCACATACTTCTAATTTTGAGATTTTCGATATTAAAGTTTTAAATTAATATAAATTTCTATTGAGTGCCATTTTTAATAGTTTTTAAATCTATATTTGTATAATTATCTATATCAACTATTTTTATTTTTAATTTAATTGTTCAGTCATTACTTCACATTTTGATAATTTACTTCTTAGTATTTTTTTTGCAGTTGCTACACTATCATTATTCATACATTTTACTATTATTTCATTTTTATTTTTACTATTAACACTTTTTGTTTGAATTGATTTGACTTTTATTAGATAATGCGTAACTGAAATTTTGATGGTGTCTGACCAGGAGCGTGTCTGAGTTGCGGGTCACAGATCTTGATGCAGCTTCGGGATAAGTATTTAGGTACCAAAATATGAGTAAAGCCACAGCGGTACGGTCTAACGCTTCGAAAAAGTGAAGTTATGGACGATTATAGTCTTATTTTCAGAAAAATATGAAAAAAGAACTCCTAACTGAAGTGTAAATAATTCTGTCTAGAAATGTCTTTAATAAATCCACAATAACTAAAATGAAAGCAGAGAAAGCAGGCTTTAATTTGCTAGTTTTCGATTAAAAAAATAATAATTAGAACTAAAGTTATGCTTGTTTAAAATTAAGCATCAAAAGAGTACTAAAAATCCCCATCCTTCAAAATTTAGACTATTTTTGGTACTTTCTTACTGCTTAACTTTAAACAAGCATAACTTTAGTTCTAATTATTATTTAATTTGGAAACTAGCAAATTAAAGCTTGCTTTCTCTGCTTTCATTTAAGTTCAGTTGTAAATTTATTAAAGATATTTCTAGACAGAATTATTTACACTTCAATAAGGAGTTCTTTTTTCATATTTTTCCGAAAATAAGACTATAATCGTCCATAACTTCAGTTTTTCGAAGCATTAGACCATACCGCTGTGGTTTTACTCATATTTTGGTACCTAAATACTTATCCCAAAGTTTCATCAAGATCTGTGATCCGCATCTCAGACACTCTCCTGGTGAGTCATTATTTTTGGTTTTCACTATAATTTTAGGCACTTTTTTCTGTTGTATTGGCTACGCTTATAATAACATGCCAGCAAAAGATATTTTACTTACTCTGTTTTTATTTTCCTTTTTCTTTGTGGTGTTCAAGCAATTCATTCAGCAATAAACTTTTATCTTGCAATTCTTTGTTTAACTCTTTTAATAGCGTATTCTCGTTTACTAAGATTTCATGTTCTGCAGTTTCATCTATTATGGTTTTATAATGTAGTTCTCGTGTTTAATTGGCTAATTCCGCTAATTTTTTTTTTTATTTCTGTAGATTGCATTGTTTTTATTTTTGCTGTTATCATTTTTGCTGTTTCGCTTAATTGTTCTTTATCCTCGTGATTGGTTATATTTGACACGTGCACATGTTCTGGACACATAACTAAGTTATCACTAATGTATTTTATATTTTCTAACCTTGCTAAAACACTCTTATGGTATTCATCGTCGCGAATGATACATATAATTGTAGCTATCGCTTTTCTAGGATGACATTTGTAAAATTTTTTTTCGCGGTCTTTGGGAGGCTGTAACCCTCCTAGCGTTATCTTCAATTCCAAACATATGAAACATTTTATTGAATATGTACCTGTATAGATATAATAACTGATGTTTGAGTAGTTCAGTTTGAATACGGTTGGGATTTTGGATATGTTATCTTGTTTAACGTAAACCTATCTTCTAGAGCTATATATATATATATATATATGTTTCTACTGTTTGTTCTCAGTGCTTCCCTTGATCAGTGTAGCATTAGAATTTCTATTTACTTTAAAATTATCCAAAATACTTTCAAGGATGAGGCTTGGCACTGTAGACGAGAAATTTGAGAAAATTAAATTTAGCTTTTAACGGCCTAATATAAACCTTTTTATTTTGGTATTCCAACTCATTTGTTATCCGGTAAACCAACTCTTTGCTAGTTAAATATAGGCAAACACAATTTTTTGAACTTTTACATATATAGTCTGTTAAAGTCAGATAATCAATACACATTAACCCTTGCTTACTTGTAGGCTTTTTTTTATCTTGCATTGCGTTCGGGTAACTATTTTTTGAAAGATCACTAACGTTAAACTTAGGTATGTCTCTATTTAGAGGTGATTCTCTAGAAACTAAGGAATCCTTCTGGAATGCGTCCTCAGAAATAAGAGACTTGTCAATTTTTTTCTTTCTTTTCTTTTGTTTAACGGTAGAAAAGAAAATATACCATAATAAGTACAGAATACCTTATAAAATTACAAGAAATTTATTGAGCCGAAGCCCGCTTAATACGTCAAAGCACAACCAATACTCAACAATCATCACACCTATAGCGCAAGGGAAAACACGTCTGTGTTCAGTCGCTATCCGACTGTGACTGCGAGTTTAATTTAAAATTGCCAATGTCAGTTTAATCTAACTAGCATTGAAAAAAAAATCAATTATAGATAATCTTTTCTTATCATGTGTTTCATTTTATTTGTGTGTCCTCTATCAAAAACGCAAAAGCTGTTTGTTTAATAATATAATTTCATAAAAAAGTTCTTGTTTTTAAAAACTATTCCACAAAATAATTATTATCTATTACACAGGTCAGCAACAGACATGCTCATTAGATTAGACTCGTGATTTCTTGTAGATTTTGGATAGCTTAATTCAAATCCGGTCTCAGAATTGCTCCATCAGGTCAGGTTCTTTCAATAACCTAACCTAAAAGTGTGAAAAATAAGTTTTTTGTCTATATTTTAGGTTGTGCAGTAATTCGAAATATCATGTTTTTAAAAACCTAAAAATATCATCTTCAAATATAGGTCTTACTCTTTTAAATGCCGTTGAGGTTGCTCAAATATCTTTATTTTTTCACTGAAATACGCGTTTTTGAAAATTTTAAGTTACATGAATGTTTCAGACCTTTTTTATTATCTTTAGATTTAACCTTTTCAGCCTGCGTCTTTCTCGTTGTCATATTGACTCCAAAATTTGTACTCGGGGATTTTTTGGATCGCTGTAAACGAATATGAGGTTAAGAAATAAAAATTTTACATTATAATTTACAAAATAGCAGATTAAAGATGGTGGATCAAAATTAATCTTTCAAGCTGCGCTTGTTTCGACTCAATATTTATATTTGAAAATTAATACTAGAAGCTTTTTACGTCGCATGAAACGAATATAAGCTCAAAAAATGAACATTTTACTTTCAAAATGGCGGATTAACGATGGTAGCTTAAAACTAACGGATCACAACCAACATTTAGTTGAAGTTTCAAACGTTGATTTTGACGAAAAAAACCGACTTTTTAAGTTTCTTTTATAACTTTCAAAATAAAAAGTTTTGATAAGGTAAAAAAAAGTAACGTTTCAAGTACACAGTGGTACAGTTTAATTCGTTAGTTATTCTTCAAATGTCAGTTTCCGTAGGCAATAGAAACTGTCAGTTTCAGTAGTAAATAATAACATTGAAGCTCTTTTAACTTAAGATGTAATTTTGATAACTCACAAGTATAAATATTTTCACACAGAACTTTTTATTTTTTTTTCTTATTTTTTCACAATTATCATCCCTAATATCTAGGCTTTAGGGTAAGGGTACACCATGAAAGTATTTCTATAAAAATATTTACATTAAACTTGATAACATTTATAAAATTATTTTATTCTAAAAATTAGTTTCTTAAAAAAATCGCCTTAAGGTGGTTCACTCGGTAAGGGAGAGAAAGCTAGCTGTAAGAGAAAGAGATAGTGCTCATATGATCCAGTTGCGCATGCGCAGCAACGTAAATGCGAACGAAACATGCATCGTGTATCTAATAATTACATTTTCAAAACATTTTATCTCTTTAATAAAACGATGAATTTACGTAAATCTTTTTGGAAAATGTTTATTATTAGTTCCTTTATATATGTTTAAATTTTCAATTACAATTTGAATGTAGTTTATGAGATATTGCGATTAACAGCTACGAAATGTAAAAATCCCAATACATAGAGATACACTTCTAATGTAATTTGTAAAACTTTAAACATCGATTAATCAAAAACGAAACGATGAAATGTTCTGAAATTTTAATATGATATTCACATTGCATTTATTAAACTATACCTACAATTTCAATAATATCTTGAAAAAACACGAGTCGAGTGAACAACCTTAAAAAATCTATTATATTAAAAATTTATTAAGTAATATAAACAATAGGAATTTTTTACTGTGAGAAAGTTTTAATTAATATTTCAATAACAATTTCTTCAAGAAAGTGCGTCAATGATCCACAAAAATTGTGTCATATCTGTGGCAATTTCACCGTTCAAAAACACCTTCACAAAATATCAGAGTTGATTAAAACGTTGTACAGAGAATATTTCAATAAAGAGCTTAAGAATTTTAATAAAAGTTAGATTTTTCAAGAGATTTGTGTTAATTGCAAATTAGCTTTAATAGGTTGTAAAAAGGGGACTAGACCATCTATGCCTTTTGGCGAGAACCAAAAGATCATAAAAAAGATTGCTATTTTTGTTTATGCCACGATGGCAAAGTACTTAAAAGTTTTATGAATTCTAAAAATAAAAATTCTAGAAAATATGCAAATGTGGAATCTGTTACAAAGCCAACCGCTCATACTCTTGAGAATCCTATTTCTATTCCAAGAAAGGAAATTCAAACTCATCTAAGATTGTAAAATCTCAGCAGCCTTCGCTTATTTCAAACGAAATGGAACAAGCAGAAGAAGAAGAAGAAAAAAAAAGTGACAAAACTGATAAAGAATTCGTGATTGTTTATAACGAGAAAGAGTTACGTTCTTCATTTGGCAAACCCAAATGATAGAGATAAGTCAATTTTTACATCATCAAGATTGGAAGGAAAAGGTATGCTAGATCCTGGGGTAAGTTACTCATGGTATGCACATCGCGAGAAAGAATTTTTACCATTTTTTTCACAGAAAGATTCGTTAGTCTTTTGTACTAATGTTTCAGGATTATTGTCAGCCTTAGGTCTTGAAACTTAAAACTTAGAAGAATGGAGACTTTTTATAGATTCCAGTACACGTAGTCTAAAAAAAAGTTCTTCTCCATGACGGAAACGAGTATGCGTCAGTTCCTGTTGGTTATGCAACTGTTCTAAATGAGAAATATTAGAATATGAAGTTTCTTTTAGAAAAAATTAATTACGAAGATCAGAATTGGATGATACGTGGGGACTTTAAAATAATATCTATTCTTTTAGGTCAGCAAAATGGATACACATAATATCCATGTTTTCTCTTTAAGAGTAGGCCGGAGTAGTCTTGATTACCGACCGAGAAGTGAAAATGTTATTTTATCATAAATACAATAATTATACTGTTTTCAAAAGAAGATTATACTGTTTTCAATTTTTTATACATACATGATTGTATAATAGAAGTTTTATTCATGTAATTCACCATATTTTAAACGGAAGGAAGTAACCGTACTTAGAGTTTAATAAACATCTGTAGTATAAAATTTTTAATTTTTAAAAATTTCCTTTAATTAATTTTGGCAAGCGCAATAGAGAAATAAAATTCGTGAATATATTAAAAACTTTAATGCATTTCATTACGTATAGTAGAAGAAAATTAAACAACAGATTTTCGATTCTCGGTCGGTATCGAATCTGCTCCGGCCTGCTCTTAACGGCATTTCGAAGCTGCAGCAATCGAGTTTTGCTTTTTTTTATTTTATCAATATCTTTTTAAATTCTTAAATTAAACAAATATAATTACTTGTCCGCACTAAAGCTATATTAATACAATAATTTTTGTTAAAATAAAAAATCATTTGGACTTGTTATTTTTTTATGAGCTTGGATTGGAAATTAGACATCAAATCGACAAACCTAACCTTAAAATACGATATATTGAAAGTTTTTATTATAACTTTGTATATATAATATTTTGGTGAATTTCTTGAGTTGTCCGCACTAGAGTTTAATCTTACAAATTTTTTCTTTGTAGCAAAAAAACTCGATGAAACGCATCGTTTATTCATAAGTTAAGATTGGAAATATTATTAGAAGACGGACAGCTTCGTCATGCTCTTAAGTGGGACAGTAGAGCTGATGCAGAACATTGGCTGAGAAAGACTTGGTTCAGTAATGATATACTCATGCCTGGATCACTAAACATACTTTATCAACTATTAGTTGATCCGAAAAAAATACTCCTACCTCCCTTGCATTTAAAGTTAGGACTCATAAAATAGTTTAAGCATTAAATTAATCTAGTCCATGCTTCCAATATTTAACTGAAAAATTTCCAAGGCTAAGTGGGGCAAAGATGAAAGAAGGTATTTTCATTGGGCCGCAAATTAAATTACTTTGTGGAGATGATCATTATAAAAAAAATTATGTCGATAAAGAAAGAAGTGCTTAGCTTTCATTTGAGAACGTCATAAATGGTTTCTTAGGAAATAAAAAGGAAAAGAATTACGTACAGCTTGTAGATGATATGTTACAAAAGTTTAAGAATGTAGGATGTCTTGTGAGCCAAAAATTACATTTTTTGTATGGCCACCTTGATTTCTTTCCAAAGAGAAAGTTAGAAGATGTCAGTGAAGAGCAAAGTAAAAGATTCCATCAAGATCCGAAAAGGATTGAAATTAAACCGACGCCTCCTAGCCATATAATTCTATTTGGAATATCAGTTCCATAAAATTCTTATTAAAAATATTTCAATATACGGCTATTTCAATGGAAATTCAATATAATTCTTACTGATGTCGACGTATTATATAATTCTAATTAAAAATGCGTTCAATATTCTAATTGAAAAAGCTGTGTAATATAATTCTAACTGTAGCAGTCGTGCATTATAATACTAATTCATATAGTAAAGCCTGATTTGAATGAAAATTAACATCAAGTTAGAATTATATTAAACGCATATTTAATTAGAATTATATTATAGGGTCGACATCAATAGGAATCATATTGAATTCCCATTAAAATAGCCTTATATTGAAATATTTTTAAACAAGAATTTTATAGAACTGTTATTTCAAATAGAATTATATGGCTAGGAGGCGTCGAAACCTCCAGGACGATGGAATAAAGTAATGATAGCAGACTATTGCTTGATGTTAAAATGAGACGATTTAACATCTGTACATAAGCGACAGACTACTAAGACGACATTTTTGCCTATTCAATTTAAAAATTAAAAAATTTATAATAAACAAATACGAAATAATTAAGATACTTTCAAGAAATTTATTTAAATTTAAAAATTTGAAAAATACAAAAAAAAAATACAAAAAAGTATTAAAAATACAAAAAAATACAAAAAAATATTAAAAATCCAAAAAAATACAAAAAAGAGGGGCCAGAGATCGATACCTCCACGTGGTTGGTCCTGGGCAACTTACATTGCGGTTATAACCGCATTATTTTATAAAAGCGATCATAAGTTTGCGACAAAAATTAAAATTTAGCTTTCCAATCCCAAGCTGACACACTCTAAATCCACAAAGCTTGAGTTTGCATTTTTTACCTCATCAACTCCAAACATATCCCTGCATATAAACCACAAACTTTTAGCTGGGAAGCATATGGTTTGGAAGCTCATGGTTTATAAACAGGAAATTTTTCAGAGTTGATAGGCTTCAAATTGCAAACTCGAGTTTTGTAGGCTTAGATTATAAAAGCTTTTGGTTGGTATGCAGAAACATGTTTTGAGTTGATAGGCTTGAAATTGCGGACACGAAATTTGTGGACTCAGGGCGTTGGAGCTTGGGGTTCGGAAGTTCATGGTTTGTGAACAGGGACGTGTTTTGAGGTGATAGCATTAAAATTGTAGACTCGATTTTTCGATATTCGTTTCATGCGATGTGAAGAGCATCTAGTATTAATGTTCAAATATAAATATTAAATCGAAAAATGCGCAGATTGAAAGATTAATTTTGATCCGCCATCTTTAATCTTATATTATGTAGATTGTAAAGTGAAATTTTTATTTTTTAACGTCATATCCGTTTTCAGCGAAAAAAAAGATATTTGAGCAAACTCAACTGCATTTAAAAGAGTAAGACCTATATTTGTAAATGATATTTTTAGGTTTTTGAAAACATGATATTTCGAATTACTGTTATATAGTCGTACTATAATATAGGCAAAAAACGCATTTTTCGCACTTTTAGGTTAGGAAATTGGAAAAACCTGACTTGGAGGAGCAATTCTGAGACCGGATTTGGATACAGTGACCCAAAATCTACAAGAAACCACTAGTCCAATCTAATGAGCAAGTTTTTTGTTGACCTGTGTTATATTTATATTTAAAATCTTTGACGCTTCCTTAATATATTCCCTCTTAAAAAGAGTCAGGTGATAAATAACCTGAGCGTGAATTTTTTTTTAAACAATAATAATTAAATTAATGTAGCTTTAGCGTGGACAAGTCATTATATTTGTCTAAATAGTCAATTTAAAGAGATATCAATCGGATAAAAAAAGCGAAAATCGATTCTAACAATTCCGACATCCCGTTAAGGGGACCAGGTACTATTAAAACCTGAAAAATTTAAATATGAATAGTTAAAAATTTGTTGCTTTTATCCAAAAGGAGAAAATTTTTTGAAAAAATACTTATGTTTCAGAAGACTTTTTATTTCTGAAACTTTTATCTATCTTAAAAATTCAACTTATGGTCTCCGTTAACATTCTGGTACTAAAAACAGATTGGTCGCAAGGTTTTTTCATGAGTTTTCATTTGATCTTGATGAAATTTGGTGGAGATTTCCAAAATCATCTTACAATCCACATGAGCTAGAGACATTCCTAAAAATTCAAATAATAAAAAATTTTCTATAAAAAATTAATTTTTTTCAAAATTTGTTTATTTATTTTTATAAATAATAAGTTAATAAACAAATTAGCTTATATATATTCATAATTTGCTATGCTCATATGGATGCTAATATAATTTTAAAGATCTCCACCAAATTTCATAAAGATCCGATGAAAACTCATGAAAAAACCTTGCGACCAATCTGTTTTTAGTACTAGAATGTGAACGGAGACCATCAGTTGAATTTTTAAGATGGATAAAAGTTTCAGAAATAAAAAGTCTTCTGAAACATAGATATATTTTCAAAAAATTTTTTCCTTTGGGATAAAAGCAATAAATTTTTAATTATTCATATTCAAATTTTTCAAGTTTTAATAGTACCTGGTCCCCTTAATGCTTTGGTTCTTAATTTCCTTTTTTTTAAATTTTAATTTGATTTACTTATTTAGTTTTATTAATTTATGTGATTTGTAGATTAGATAGCAGATAGGTAATCAGTGATCCTAATAACTTAATGAAGTATTTACTAGTTCACTGTTGTCTGATTTATCATTACTGTAAGGATAACATAATATAAATTTATTGATTATTTAAAAAAAAAAATTTATAATTAAATTATCTCTGAGATACAGTAGCTATTACGTAATTCGAAATTTTTGTTCCTTTTACAATAATTTAAAACCAAATATAAAGTCAAATGAATCTTCGAATTTATTTTTAAATCTTTTAATATTGAAGGTTGTAACGGCTCATATCAATTTCGAATAAAATTAATAAATTTTAGAGAAATAATTTATAAATAATTAGATATAATTTAAATCATAGAATAATTTAAATAATCTTCTGTAAGAATAAATTCAAATTAGAATTAAAATATAAATAATTAACATAGTCAATAGTATAAAATTAAAAGAACAAACCTATATTTATCGATAGGGACTGATAATGAAGAAAACTTCCAAGATCTGTAAATATAGCTATAGTAAAATGAATACAGAAATGGAATGTTCTATTTCTTTAAATAAAAAAGTATTATCAATATTTGATTGTTAATAATAAAATATATTAGATGTAACATTTTAATATAATTTTCTATACATAAATAGAATATTCGATTTTCATAACAAATGAAAATATAATTATTCTATATAAAGTTTGAAGATAGAAATTAGAATATATATTTTTTGGTTAAGAAATGATAAAAAAATTATTAAAATTTAGTCTTTTGGAATGTAAAGGAAATAGAATGTTTCTTTTACAAATATATTTATCTTAATTAAATGTTTCTTTGGCAAATATATAAAATGAATTTTATTGAACATTCTATTTTCTAATGTATAATTCTTTCGTGAGAAATAGAACTTCATAGAAGGTTTATAAAATAATATAAAAGAGCGTGAATCCACCCAAGCTCCATCATTCTTGATCTAACTCTCTACGCTGCAATATGTAGAGACTCGTTTACGATAAGATTCTCATTTCATTTGATTGTTTATTTTAACAAATTATTATATATTTGTAATTTATTTAAAAATGGATTGATTCAATTGAATAAAGTCAATAATGTAAAATCGATAAAAGTGACTCTATCTTCATTAAATTAAATGTGTTTTTAGATAATGAAGGTAATAAAGCATCTTATCTTTAAAGTGCACATTATCGCACGTTCAATGATTTCCAATAGTAAAGCATCTAGCAGAGATCATAGATTACATATTCTTGCGCAGTTATTAAAATATCAATTATCGCATCTCTGATAGTACAACATCTAGAGATCGTCGATTCTGGTGTTTTCATCCTTTCTGCTGTATGGTTTACGTGACTAATGCAAATCAAAAACTTATTAATGTAACTATAATCTCTATTCTGATAATTTATTATTAAAATTATCTGGCGACCGTGCATCCTGTAAAACGCACCCGTTAAAAGGTGTATATATCTAAATACATTAATTTTTTTAAATAAAACTACTAAAATGTAATTATTTTTAAATTCATACAACAAATGTATTATTAATTACATCATAAGTAATATTTGTTTTGATATTCACTGAAGCACTGTTCAATAAATCAATAATATTGTTTAAAATTTCTTTATAATACTAATATATTTTGAGGTTTTGGATTATTATAAAAAAATTTTAAACAATAATATTGTTTAAAATTTCCTTATAATACTAATATATTTTGAGGTTTTATAGATTATTGTACTAAATGCTTTAAAATACAAACATTCGTTACATTGCATGTTACTTAAACACAGCTGCACTGCTTGTTTTTCACAAACTTGAAGAAAAAAGTTAATATTCCTCCTAAACATCATAATTAAATTGTAGTCTTTAATAATTTTTGCTTCGCTAAAGATCATTTAGTCTACCTTCCAGATAGTTCTGATAAAATTTTACCAACAATCAATACAAAATAATTTGTTTAGAACATGCGTAATAAAAGTATAAAACTGTGCACTAGAATGATACAGTAATCATTTAGTACTTTACGGATTCATAATCTTTATCGGATAAAAATCAGTTTCAGTTACATTGTCATGCATCTTATATGTAGTTAGGTAACATTGTGTGTGTGCTCGGGTCCAAGTCCATGTTTTATAAGTAGTCACTTGATGGCGCGACCTGTTCTGCGTTATAGTTTGAGTGCAAGCGAGGAAAAAAGAATTCATCATTTGCACTATTTAAAAGTACAATATATTAGGTTATAATATATATACAGGGTAAGGAAAAGTATGGAAACCCCTGGAAATTTTGCGATTTTTATAGTAAAACAAAACAAACAAAAGGCATACCCTAGGTAATTTTGAACAAGGAATCCGATGGTGACCTTGGATTTGGCCTTGAGCCTCATTTCCAAGGTTATTTCAAAGTCAACCTCATTTTTTAAATGGGAACCCCTACTTTTTACACCGTAATTGAAAAGAGCGAAAAATTTAACGTCCGGATAAGTGTTTAGGTATGAGGTTTACATAACCTCTAGAGGTCAAATAGAGGTCAAAGTATAACTTCTTGAAAATCTCTCTAGTTTAGTGGTAAAACAAAACAAATAAAAGACATAGCCTAGGTAAATTTGAACAAGGAATCCGATGGTGACCTTGGATTTGACCTTCAACTTTATTTTCAAGGTTATTTCAAGATCAAGCGTGTTATTTCAAACGACTATTTTCGGGGTAGTTCTCCTGGCCTACTAATGGAAAATTTTAATTTATTTCTGAGTAATAAATGTTCAAAAATTTCAAAAAAGGATTTTCAAAAATACAAAAACAAGGTTAATTTTTGTTACGAAACGAATAAAAAGCAATTTGAAGATCTGTCATTAATTTATTTTATTTTTGAAAAAAAAAATTTTTTTTAAAAAGGGGGCAACCCTTAAAAATCACGTTTTCTCCTCTTTCATGGGCTGTAAAGATGATTGTTTATTAAAAATTCAAAATTATTTGAAAGGCATCTGAAAGAAGTGCAAATTTAGAAATGAAATAGAAGTACTTGGACAAATGTATTTTTAAATAAAAAGTTTTTATCATTTAGATTTTGAAATTTTATTTCCTCTTTATTTGTGCTAATTGTAAGTTGAAACCATATTTTTTTGTTGTCATTTAACAGACTCTTGGAATAAAAAATTACTTGACCAATAAAAAAGAACAAATAGTGTTTTGTGGTTGAACTAATTCGAGAAATTTGTCAAATATTTCTTAATTCTTCCTTTTCTTGTTGGTTACAATAGCTAGCTACGTTACATTTTTTTTCAAAAGTTTAAAATGGTTTGGTTGTCCGAAAGAGAGTGATATCTCTTCTAATGATGAGGGGTTAAGGTGATCTGCAAAGGTTGTATACTAATGTTGTTAATCTCTTTAATGCAACATTTCAAAACGGCGACGGCGACACTCCTTTGTCTAAATCCACAGTTTCAAAGACCTCAAGACATTTTGAAGAAACGGGGTCTATTCAAAATCGTGCTGTTACTGGAAGACCACGAACAGCAACAAATGGTGATAAATCTTTGGATGTTTTACTGTCTTTTGTGGAAAATCCACATGAATAATCTCAATCAGTAGCTTTGCAACAGGACATCGATAAAAAATCTGTTCTTAAAATTTTAAGGGTAAACAAATTTCATCCTCACAAAATGAAACTTGTGCAAGAATTGAATGAGGCTGATCCTGATTGCCAGATTGAATTTAGTGAGACGATGATTGAAATGATAACTGAAAATCCAAAATTCTTACAAAATATTGTTTTTCAGACAGAACGACATTCCAATCCCAACATTAAATGGCAAAGTCAATCGTCATAACTTTAGATACTAGTCTGATACAAATCCTCATTGGATGAGAGAAAGTCACACACAATATCCTCAAAAATTGAACGTGTGGGCAGAAATGGTAGGTGATACAATAATAGGTCCCTTTTTTATCGAAGGAAATTTAAACGCTGTAAGTTATGAACTACTTTTGCGAAATCAGATTGTTCCAGCTATCCAGACTTTGAAAGGAGATAATTTTAAAAATACATGGTTTGAGCAAGATGACGCTTCAGCTCATTACGGTGTCAATGTCAGACAATACCTGAATGAGAAATTTTTTTAAAAGATGGATAGGTAGAAGAGGTACAGTAGAGTGGGCTCCAAGATCTTTAATCAACTTTTCACAATAACATTGTAATTTCATATAATGTTTACTCCACATACCCCTCAACATCCACTGGGAATACCCCTCAGCATGCTCTAAGGAAGCCATTGAGCATAAAATTATAAATAACTTTCTGCATACAAATCGATATACCTATCAGCACACATTTCTGCTCAATATTACGCAAAAATCTTTAAATATTTCCTGGCATTCATTTCAAATAAATCTATATTTTGATACACATAAATATTTTAAAATTATTACCTAAAATTGATTAAGAATAAAAGTTTGTTATGTGGCAAATTCCCCGGACCTCCGAGTGAATCCCCGAAGCCACGAACTTACCTGGGTTCACAAATTTATAGTTAATTTTAATTGAGCACCAGTGAACCCTGCTCAGCTAGCTAGGTAGAGCAACTGCAGAGGAGGTCAATACTTACTAGCCTGCCTCGGTTTGCAGGCTGATTCTAACGATCAGAGTGGTCCAGAAAATTTCAATGTAATTTATGATTTAGCAAAAAAAATAAGAAGTTAAAAAGAGTAATGTTTATTATATAAAAAGAAAAGTAAATTTTAAATTTATAAACAAGATACTATTGATATTGAATGACTCTAATTATTCAAGAAAAATGAATGATATAATTAATTTTCTTCAACTTATAATTCTTGTCCTGAAAAGAGAAAGAGGAAAAATAAGCAGTTGACTCTCTATTTAACTTTAATTTCAAACTTATTATATTATCAATTTAAAAAGGGAAATTTTGCTCACAATACGCAATGATATAAAAAAAAAGAACGCCGCTTAATTAATTTCTCGCACTTGGGTCGTGCGCATGCGTAGAAGACAAGAGAGCACTTTCTTACTTTACGCATGCAATTAGTTAATCACTTATTAGATTTGAATAATAATTATTTAAGATTTTAATCACGCGACGCTCTCTTTCCTTACTGCGCGGTCGCACAACCCAACACTTAAAATTCGCACTTAAAATAAATATTAAAAGAAATAATCTTAGTATCACTCGCGTTACTCTGTACAAAAAAAAAACTTTGAATTTTAATTAATAACTAACGTATAGCTATCTCGCTTGCACAATTTCACAATGGCTGCCGCGTTGTCTATTTATTTCACTTTGACTAATTTTTTTTTGTAATATAAAGATCAACAATCAGAATATAATAAAAGCAGATTTCTTTAATTTTAATAATTACGAGTTTCTCATTTAATGTATATCACAAAATGGCGTCGCGTCGCTAAGCATAAACGCCTTTGCACGTGGTTTTCTCTTTTCTCTTTTAATTTACACTTATTTTATTTTTAATGTCTTTATTCGTATTTTCACTAACCCGCACTGATTCTAATTCTGATCTACTCACGATCGAAATCAAGAAAACTCTATCATATTAAGGTAATAACAAAAAATATATCTCTTATGGAGAACCGAGTAAGGTATCGAGGAAAACCAACAGAATTAGAAAATACTATTTCTTACTTGCTAACCCCCTGGTAGAATTCCATTTACAGCTACTCTGCTGCAGATTCCCTCTCAGTAGTCGAAAACGAAAAGAAGAACATGACGCTGGTCGAAGAAGAAGACAATGGCGTGGTCGAAGGAAGGGAAATGATGTTGGTTCCAAAAGATGGTCGCACCCGGTCGCCAGCTCGCCCCCTCTGGAGATGTCTCACCACAGCCTTCTTTCTTTTCCTTTATTTCTCCTTTTCCTTTTATCTAGCCCACGACTTCTCTGCTCTCGTTTCTCTTTTTACTCCTTAGCTTCACCGATAATATTAAAAAAAAAGGATGAGTTTCAACTTTATTCGAGTGTACTTAACGACTGCTGATCCAAGAATCATCTCTTTTAAGAAGAAGAAAATTATATTCCCCTTTGCTCTGTTGTTCATCTCTGTCGCACCTAGCTACTCTCCATTTTCTATCCTTATTTCTCGCCGCATCTTAGTTTCTCTTTTGATTTCTTCAGTTACGAGTCGCTATCGACAGTTTAATCGACTCTTGGTGGCGGATCTTCTATCTCTATCACTCTAGTAAAATTTTTATACTATACTCGAGGTTGCTATGTTGCTTCACGCAGTAGAAATCGATTATCGAAGATTTCTACTCATAGCTACTTCTCATTGGTCGATTTTACATGTGTATGTACAGTTACGTGGCGCGGCGTTAAAATATCTAGTTATACGTATATATCTATAGGTGTATATACACATCATATCTATATATCTATACATATCCCTCTCCTTTTCTCGAACTCACTTATGTGCATCATTACAACTGATCCTTCTTGCCGTGCTTCTGTCTTTGCGTCTGTTATTACTCTTAGTTTACGATGAATATTTTTTTCCATTCAAATAACTATTAACTACTTTACTTTTATTTTTGGTCATCCCCTATAGTTTTCTCGACCCTCCTTTACATGTGTCAATTTCTTACGCTTGAAGAGAAATCATTTTAAAAAACGTTACAAAAGAAATAAAACATAAGATTTCTGAATTAAAAGATAAGTACGTTTGCTTGTTATAAATACGTAAAAAAAGTAAAACCTAAGATCTCTGAAAAGAAGAAAAAAATAAGTACGCTCGCTTGTTATACTTTCGCTTTTTATACTTAATGAATAAACTATTTGAATTTTATTACTTGTGATGTATTTTATACATCACAAATAAAAGATTCTGTAACAGTCCACCGGGGATTCGGGTGAAAGTTTTTGATAAATGTGTGATTATTTAGGAAAATTAAAGTTAGAGACACCATTTAATTATAATGTTCAATTCACTGAAAGTTTATTAGTTGATAAAACACTAATATCACGTTGGGCGCCAGCCGCGGAAGAACGCGACAAAGAATTTAATAAAATAAATATTATACGCTCGCACACACCACGAGCAACGCAAAAGTAAGAAAGATAGAAATATATGAATGCTGAAGCCAAAATAATAGACGACACTCACTCACGAACTCACACACGCAATAATAAAAAGAGAAGCTGTACCAAGGAATTATTCTAAAAGAATTATCGAATAAAAGATGTATAATAATGCTTAATTTCGCACGTTGCATAATAATTACAATATGCTATGTTTTGACAATAAGAGTTGCGCTCAGACACACCGCTAGGAACAGTCTGTCTGTTCCGGTGTGGCTGAGCCAGCAGCAAGCTACATTAGCTTGCTGGCAGCTATTGCCCGCAATAGCTGCCAGCTGTAATCTACGCTGAAGCGTGAGACTTGCCTAACATAGACGGATATACGTCATGTTATGCTATGTTACATAAATCAAAATGCTGTGATGTTGCTTACTGCTAGTGACAGATGCAATAATCGCATAATTCGTTTTATATTAAAAGAGAATCTTTAATAAAAACTATCTCAAAATCCTACTGCCTGTGAGTGCTCGCGAGGAATAGATAATTCAGACTTTACCATAAAAAGGTTTCGCGTTTCTCTATAGTGCGTATCGGTTGTAGCTAGGCTTATGCAAATCTATCTAAAGTCGATCTGTTCCTTTGCCTTGTGCCTTAACAGTTCGCAACATTAGCTTATATCTAAGGCGTGTGTGTGTGTGTGTTTGTTTGTTTGTGTGTGTGTGTGTGCGTGTGTGTGTGTGTATGTGTGTTGATGCTATATGACGCAGGCATATAGCTTAAGCATGGCCCAATGATTATTTTACGTTATGCTAATTCGTAACAGGCAGCTTAGTTGCCTTGTTACATCCTCCCCTCCCAAACTGAAATCATATTTTCAGAGAGAAAATAATTTCAGACACTGCGTCATCTGATGTATGAAAGCTTCATGTAATTGGAAAAAAAAATGTTATAACTATTGTAGTGTGAGAAAAAAAAATTTTGAATAGAATTTTGACAATACTCGAGCTTAATGCTTGTACTAAATAAACGCTGAATATGTAATTGTTTTGTCTTATTTCTATGTTATCTATATTAGCCTGGCTACCATTCTTAGTAGTGTTTACTATCTTTCGCTGTACAGAGTAACGTTTGTTATGTTGTTTCGTTGTTCAATTAGTTTTCTTGTTCTTGAAGTCATCATTGCTGCAGCTTAATCTTTTATGAGTAGTATTAAGGCGACTTCGGATTTTAGGTTAGGTTTTATTTTTGTGTTTACAAATTATTCTTTCAATATGTAAAATTTTTCAGATTTTTTAATTTTCCACCATTCTACGGATTATAATGAATGGTGGAAAATTAAAAATTTCAAAAAATTTTAGAAACTGAAAGAGTAATTTGTAAACTACAAAATGAAATCGAACCGAACTTCCGTAGTCGCCTTACGTGTAATGTTGTACGTGTAGGCAATTCTAAAGTATTGAATATATATTTGTAATATGGCTGGCTTATCCCAAGTGTTAAAATACAATAATATATTGTCAAAAAAAAATTTTTTATTCCTGCATACTTACACACATTCTCTCATATATGATTATGAGAACGCAAGAAAAATGTATTTAAATAATTATTTTACAAGACATACATACATATAATGAATTGAATTTTTTACGCAAATAAAATAAAAGTAAAAGAAAATATTTAACTTTACCTTGGGTCGCTTGGTGCACTTAAGACATGTATGTTAAATTAAAAAAAAAATAATGTAAATTTTACTACAAAATAAGAAAAAAAATTTTTTTTGAATTTAATAAAGAAGTTATAGTTAGAAAAAAAATACATGTTTAGCACCGATTCATTGACTTGCCAGCAAGTTATTCCTGGTAATGCCAGTAATCTCCTTCTTCATTTGTTTTTTTGTTAAATCATAATAGGCTAGTCAAAATATGGTATTGTTCTGCCAAAATTAGTAACCAGCAACGACCTATGCGATCATTTAAAAGATACTCCGTAGATGTTTATTTATATGTTTTGGACTAGCAACTATGATTTATTAATTAGTTATTAACAAATAAGTGCAAAAAAACGCGACCTCTCGTTTTGTTAATAATTTAATTTTCTACAACTTTTCCATTGACACCATAATGATTCGTCAAATAGTTTTCGTTTTATTAACAAAAAACAAAAAAAAAACGCGTTTTTTTGCACTAATTTGTTAATAACTAATTAATAAATCATAGTTGCTAGTCTAAAACATATAAATAAACATCTACGGACTATCTTTTAAATGATCGCATAGGTCATTGTTGGTTACTAATTTTGGCAGAAGACTTTTTTTTCTGTAGATTGACTGGCCTATAAGGTTTTAAGAGAAAGAGAGTATCATTTAGAAAAAAAATTTTCTTTGCTTTACTATATTTATATGAATGATAGAATGATATGAAATGATTATGATTGTTAAAGCTATGGGAAGGTTTAAATAAATACTTAATATTTTATCATAATATATATATATATATATATATATATATATATATTAATATATAAGCAGGTCCTAATATTTACACTTGGGCATTACGCCACTCATCTTTACAATTTAGGCAAGTTGGGAGTGTTACTCCAGGTTCTCCACAACCTCTACAAAATCTCTTTCTTTCTTTTGGACATACTGACCAGCTATGACTATCTTAGCCACAATTCCAGCACCCTGGTCTTTTAATTTTGAGGGCTTTGGCATTCCCTTTCGTGGTTGGTCGTTTTTGGCTACTGGCCTTGGTATGTCTATAGCCATTAATGGCGGAATATTGGAGGATGTACTTGGTGATTGTGCTGTAGGAGGGGGGTTAGTGGTTGCTGGAGGAGAGTCCAGGACAGGAGCTAAAGAAGGATAATAATGTGTAATAGGAGGATAGTTAGCGGGATGCACGTTTAATAGTGACGAAAATATAGCCACATATACTCTGTGTGCATCGTCCTGTGAGAGACGAGGGACCTCGTCTAAGTTTAAGTTAGCTAAGTCACGCACTGTGACTTGTCTAGGAGTGAAGGATGGATTAGGAGCTGGAGGGGTAAGAAGAGTGTGCTGTAAGGGTGCTGTAGGAGTGAAGCTAAGTGATTGATCTTGATGTTCAAGAGTGTTAACCGCAGCTGGTGGCGAGGGAGGTTGGGGGGGGCGATTCGGTGCTAAATGGTTGTAGGTCTAATGTCCTTAAACTGTCACATAGGTGGCGTCTCCCTCGAGTACAACCACGATAGCCTGGGCACCTGATGTTTTGACTTTGTTGCTGTAATGTTTGCCCTGGTCGTCTCTCTCCCAAATATTTTTCTCTAATGGTTAAACCTCGGCCACGTCCTCTATCCGTCGCTAGTCCTCTTACGGGGCCTGCTTCGGCCACGCTTGGGCTTACTTGCTGCTGGTATTTGCTCAGAGCTCAGCCTCTGGCCCATGCTCTTCCTCTGCCCCTTATTTGAGCCGTTGCTTTGCTCTTTGCTTGCTGCATTTTCTGTAATATTATGGTTATGGACATTTTTATTTCTTAGTGGTATGTATCTTTTTAGGTCGTGACATACACCCAGGTTTGTTTCCTACTGTCTAAGTCTTCCACCAGATAAACGACTGGTGAGAAAGCTTTAACAATTTTAGCAGGACCAATATATAAGTGCTAACTTGGCAGCAAATTTGTCTTCCACTGAAGACAGTACGTGGTTACGACGGCTAACTAGATCACCATGCTCGAATTTTACATCTCTACGATTTTTATTATGGTATTTTGCTTGTCGTGTTGATGCTTTAGAACTTCTGAGCGTTAATCTATAGTGTTGACGACATTTTGTTAAATTTGTTAAAAACCCTTCGGGATCTTATTTGCTTAATCCTTTAAAGGAAACGCGCCATTTTGAGAAAATTTGACCAACTTGTTTTTCTCAATAGAAGCTATGGTCGTTAAGTTAGCAGGGTTGCTGGGACATAGCTGGATTGAATGCAGACATTAGCGGTAGCTGATAATATGGATTTAGGAGGTTATACTGTCCTGTGTTTCCATAATAAGGAACACTTGCTTCAAAGGTCCCTGGTGCATACGTTGGTTTCATCATTGAAGGGTTTCGTAAGTGGTATGCGTGAATGAAGGGTGCATAAGCTTGCTAATTTCCTGATCTTTAGTTGAGGTTAGGCAGTAGCATTGGATTTGGTATGTGTGAGCAGCTAGTGTGGGTTACATGTGTAACTTGAGTGAGGTGTGCAGTGGAGTGACAGCGGTTATTTGCTGTACTGGTGACGACTGGGGAGATTGGAGGAATAGTGTGACTGTGGCTACACGTAGGTCCTATTGAAGTTGTGTTAAATGTTACGTGTGGTGGTGGTTGATTCGGTTGTGTATTTGTTGTATAAATCGAATAATAAGAGGTTTGATCCCACAACGATGGTCTGAAGTATGAAGTAGTGTTGGGTAGCTGTTGTCTTGAATCTATAAGGTTGGTCATGTCTATGTGGCAATTAGTGAGACATGTGGCGTTATGAGAGTGTCGTGAAGTTGTTACTGTTGGAAATTGTGTTGATTGGGCTTGAGGGCGTGCATTGTTCAGATTGCTGGTACTTCTAAGATTATTATCTATAATAGAAGGGTTAATTCTATCCGACGTGCAACATGGAATTCCGGTTGCGTTTGCATTTGGCTCATTGAAGCTTTCATGTGAGCTCTCATGAACAGGTAAAGACTACATTTCGATTCCGTATGCCTAAGCTTTGAGCAATAGGGGTTTGGTACAAGTGGTTGCCTGCTACTAACGAATCATTAAACGAGATTCCACGCGGTTCATCCCTACTAGGGTCCCACTGAGCCGCGGAAGGACCAAAAGTCATTCTTGCTTGCTGCCTTGCAATTCTATCCCTAACTATCATTGCATCTGCATCGGCATTTATACCAGCTCTCTGTGCCATAAGAAAAATCTGACCGGGATGAATCCTTACCGGGTCAAGGGAGATTAAGTCCTCATTAGCTAGGATAGAACTTTGAACTGTCGCAAACATGCTTATTTTTATTTTGTTTAAGCAAAGGAAAAGAAAAAAAAAATTTTCAAAAGTACGAATTTATTATTAATTATAAGGATGCGTTTTTAATTAGTTAGAGTGTTGCTTTATTCTCAGAAGGTTCGATAAAAGGAAAAATTAAATAATATAAGAAAACAAAATTTTACAAAATAAAAAAAAGGCGAACAAAAATTTTAAATTACAAAAAATGTTTATAACATTTTTCTTATCAGCTGTTAGCTTGGACCAACGAAGCACCAACAGCGATATCATATAACTATTATTAAATATTAACTATTAATTATCTTCAAATACTAATACGCAAGGCAACAAAAAAAAAATTTTTTAAACAAGAGTTTTTAAAGCAAGCGAGGAAAAACAAAAAAAAAATTTTTACAGTTACTCAAGCTTAACACCCAAAAAACTTGTATGCAAATGTTAATAAAAAGAAAATATTGCTAGCAAGACAAAAGCAAAAAAAAGTTTTTTAAAGGGAAATAATAAAAAAATTAGACGTGAGTTATTTCTTACAACTCAAAAACAGCAAAGCACAAGCAAAAGCAAATAAAACAAAAAAAAAATCAATTTAAGTAACGCCGTAAGAAAAGAAAAAAAACATCCTTAAATTAATTTAACCAGCTTTCTTGTAAACTATGGCTCAACGATAGTGTGAGCAAAGAACGTGCAACAGGATCAAGCTAAAGGGGGTATGGTTACCTAAGTTGGCGTGCGGCTGTAGGCAGGGACTTGAAATATGGCTGTAGTGTATATGCGACAATATGACAATATTTTACACACAGAATATTTTATTATATACAATACTATTAGTATTATTGAATATATTTAAAATAAAAATAATGATATTTATGATATACAATACTATTTGTATTGTTAAGGCGACTACGACTAAGTTCGATTCGATTTCATTTTGTAGTTTACAAATTACTCTTTCAGTTTCTAAAATTTTTTGAATTTTTTAATTTTCCACCATTTATTATAATCCGTAGAATGGTGGAAAATTAAAAAATCTGAAAAATTTTACATATTGAAAGAGTAATTTGTAAACTCAAAAATAAAACCTAACCTAAAATCCGAAGTCGTCTTAAATGAGATATATATGAAAAATTTTTAATGAAGGATGCGTATGCACACACTTATTCACACAATAATATATATATATATATATATATATATATATATATATATATATATATTAGTATTTTAAACACTATGCGCCAGTGTAGCAGTCGATCAATCGCGAAATTGCTTTATTGATAAGCGGTAATGATAGCTTCACTAAATTTGTGCAAGCAAAAATAAAAGAAAGCATAAATTTAAAACACAAAATTAGTATCACCCCTCACGCGAAAACAAAAAAAAAAAATTTAATAATTCTTTCTAATGCACGTTAGTTGCATATGCAATAAAAGAAGAAATGAGGAAGAAAAACTAATGACAAGGTTGCGCGCGGTAACCACGCGAAATTCAATATGGCGACGCGCTTATTGTTCACTAGCCCGGCACTCGCGATTATCTACTATACTGTCACTATAGGTTGTATATATATATATATATATATATATATATATATATATATATATATATATATATATATTTATATAGTTATATCAGAAATTAACCCTCGGACCCCCACACCCCCACTCTCCTCTAAAGCCCCTCCACAGCCACCCACGAAATAACGTAAAATTGTTTAAAATATTACAATATTTTTTACTGTTGCTTTTGGTCTAAGTACCCCTCTCACCCTTCCAACCCCCACACCCATCCACAGCCCCCCCACGGCAACCCCATGATCCCTCCACTGCCCCCCTATATTATAATAATGTATTTATTAAATATTAATAAATTAATAATATATTATATCAAACAGGAATTATAACAAAATAATCTTCTTAATCTCAAAAATCTCAAGTATACATTTAAATATACCAAACAGTACTATTGATAAATTTTACTTAAAAAGAGTATAGCCGAATAAGCATGTAAAAATGGCCTTAACTCGGATTTTCCTGAAACTTTGCTCATTTTTTTGTCTTGTCAAAAAATTAAAATCCTAAAAGTTTCAGATCCCTATGGTCAAAATTGGCTTCATAACCTCAAAAAACGTGTTTTTCGGTTTTTTTGCTATAGTCAGGTGAATTCTTAATGGATCTTCAAAATTCGAAATCGAGGTAAAAGAGGACGATAAAACGCATATATTTAGTGACTATATAAAACCTTACGAGTCTCCAACATAATTTGAAAATTTCAAAATGGCCTGTACATTAACGGTATGAATGCATAATTATTTTTGACTTTTAGAAACTTTCCTTTTCATAAAATCTATCATTCATATTTCCTGCAGATTTTTGTAGGAATGGTGGAAAGTACCTAAAATATCAAAGAACTGAAAATTTTATAGATTTATGGCATTTTAGAGGCTCTATTGCATTCTGATCATGAAAATAACACCAAATACACATTCAGCGACTAGAAAAATCTCCTAAATATCGATATTCAGTCGGATTTATATCATATGTATCCATAAAATACGAGAATAAGCTTAAAAAAATCGTTTTTCGACCAAAAAGACATTTTGCGAAAGATTTATTAATGATTATAAATCTTTCATTGAAAATTTTTGAAATATCTATTAAATCTTTCATCAAATGTTTCAAGATACGTTTAAGAAATATTTCATGTAAGATTTATAAATAATTATAAACAATCTATGAAATATTTAAAATATTTTAGAAATTTGTAAAATAATATTTTTAGAAATATTTTAGAAATATTTAGAGAATATTCCGAGAAATATTTCATAAATTTTTCAAGAAATCTGTATGAATACACAGTCAACTACCTCGATAGGACCGCTCTATTAATGGCCCTCCGTCAATGCTCGAAGCTGATCCCTTCCATATCTACCAACTCTTGAGCCCTGGGATTCATATCCGACATTTTCTATATGGTCACGAGTTTCTTAAACTTTTACTGATAGAAAAAACATGGATTTGGAGACAAGAATATAAATGTAGGCTGAATCTTAAGCCGAAAAATGTAGTACGCGTAAGAAACTATTTCTCAATTCGAATAAAACTGTCATTGGTGGGGGTATGTCGATACTTAGATATTTACCTCCCTGTGTCGGCCTGGTAGGCCATATCGAGGTAGTTGACTTTAGTCACGATATGGTCTTAGAAATATTTTATTATTATTTTTGAAAGATTTCCTGAATATATTATGTAATATTTCAAATTAATCTTTCGGAATGATGTATGAAATATTTAGGAAATATTTTATGCTATGTGGGAGATATCTTCAAGTGAATTTAATGGTATGAAAAATAATTCTTAGATTTGATTTTTAATTTGACTATATTTAAAAAAATATTTTCAATCATAAAAAAATACAATATTTTATATTAATAAAGTATAACTTATTCTTTTTATATTTCTTTTCAATCTTCATTACTATCTTCATTAATTATAGGAATTGTATTTTCCACATGAAATAAATCATTTAATACTGCTGCAGAGATAGTGTAGATGGAGATATTTAGTAATATTACATTACTATTTTAATGTTAATTACTTTTAAATCATGCTGTAGCACAACATGAAATATTTTTGCTGGCTAGGCGCATTATTTGGCGATATTTAGGTGGTGCTCGACAAAACATCGCACTGAACAATATAAACAATTTCAGTAAGAAGCTCTTAGAATCCATCAATATATTTTTGAGGTTATTTCAAAGGAATCATGCAAAGAATTGTTTCAAATACGTCAGAAAAATAATAGTTGAGGTCATTTTTAGTCACTATATGCATTTTTTTATGTTAATTTCATATCTTTCGGCTAAAAATTGTATTGAATAAGACTAAAAATCAGTACCAAGGAAGTTATTAGTCAGTGAATAAATTTTTAAGGTTACATTGAAGATGACGTGGTGAAATAATAGTTTGAGATAGTAATAAAAAGATTACAGGAGTCTTTTTGGTCGAAAAACGATTTTTCTAAGCTTATTCTCGTATTTTATGGATACATATGACATAAATCCGACTGAATATCGATATTGAGGAGATTTTTCTAGTCGCTGAATGTGTATTTGGTGTTATTTTCATGATCGGAATGCAATAGAGCCTCTAAAATGCCATAAATCTATAAAATTTTCAGTTTTTTTATATTTTAGGTACTTTCCACCATTCCTACAAAAATCTACAGGATATGCGAATGATGGATTTTATGAAAAGTAAAGTTTCTAAAAGTCAAAAATAATTATATATATATATATATATATATATATATATATATACTAGGGGGGGGTACCTCCCTGCTCGCTCCGCTCACCAACCCCCATTATAGGTATATCATCAATATAAAATGTAACATTTATGTATTTTTTTGTATAAAAAATTTTTTATTATATTTTTATATTATACATAATATTATATATATAAATACAGCACACTGATAAGCGGAAGCAGTATGAAATTTATGTGCTGAGATTTTAGTAAGCTGCGTATGCACAATTATGTGCACTCTAAAGCATATGACAAAAAAAATGAATGAGTGATATATGCACAATTTGTAACAAAAACCAATTTTATGTTCTGTATCAACGCTACACCAAAAAAAAATTTTTCTATATCTTGAATTTAAAATCACTAGGAAACACCCTAGCAGTTACGGACAATGAAAGAAAATTCTAGAAATTGTCAAATTTATTCTCCAACAATTTTCACAATTAGAATTTGATCTAGCGATGATCCACCAATTCAATTTTTAATTTTAATATTTTAAAAATTTTACAAGAAGTAGCAAGAACTTTAGCTTTAAATAAATTTTAACTTCATGCCAATTTTAGTTTAAAATATTTTAGCTTAATATATTTTAGCTTTAGCTGAGAATAAGAAAAAAAAATTTTTCTTTTTGACTACTTCTACAAAGCATACACAAAACAAAATTTTCTAAACCAAATTGAAGAAGGAAATGTAAAATAAAAGAAAATTTTATACTTGCTGCCAAGAGAATGCTAAGTAATGATACAAACCAACATGGCTGCCAAGCGTTTCTTGTAGTTGTTCGTGAGTGAGATGCCACAAGAAAAGCGCACGACAAAAATGGCGTCAAGAATCCCGAGATTTTGACAAAATTTTTATTGAAAATTTTGCCGGCCTCACGTTGTCAGCGTCAGTAGTAACAATCCACCGGGGATTTGGATGGAAGTTTTCGATAAATGTGTGATTATTTAGGAAAATTAAAGTTAGGGTCACTATTTAATTATTACTACGTTTTTATTAACTCGCTTTGGTGTCTGTCTGTCTGTCTGTTCGGTACAAATTTTGCAACCGATTGTAAACTAACTTCCCGATGAGCTAGAAACTTGAAATTTTAAATATAGCTCAGAACTGGATAACAATGCAATATTATAAAGAATATATATATATCTACCGAACAATATATTAATTTATTCAATCATATACGGAGATGTTGGCAAAATTAAAGATTTGAAGATTTTATATATAGATACACTTTTAACATTAGTGTCTAAACATCTTCGAAAATTTTAAAAATCCTTTTTTGATATATTAATATATTAATATATTCAATATTATATTTTTGCACGCATTGTTGAATAATATAATTAAAAATATATATTCCCACCGAAAAATATATTAATATATTTAATTATATACAGAGATATTGGCAAAATTAAAGATTAGAAGATTTTATATATAGATATACTTTTAACATTAGTGTCTAACAATCTTCGAAAATTTTTAAAATTCTTTAACTTGTCATATATTGCAATTAGACATAAATTACAGCATTTTGTATTCTACATATAAAATTTGAGACTGTATTTTATTCATTTTATGGTCTAACAATGCATAGAACAATAAATCTTGGTTGACTTTCTAATGGCGTCATTATCGTCAAAATGGCGGGAAACTCACCGTGCGATTACGTGTTCTCTAAGAAAATTTTTTAACAAAAAACAAAACCGACTTCAAAAAAATGCACTAAAAAGTTACAAATAATTTTTGATCTTCAATAATTATACGCATACTACGCATCTAACTCAACACATGTGTAGCAAACATTTTATAGATTATCTAATCATTTGTAAACAGCACCAACAAATTATATTTTTTTTTAATTCACAAAAAAATATTTTCGAAGTCGGCGTCAAGTTGTTGAATTGTTCTGCACAGATGTAGAATTTGACGCCGACTTCGAAAATATTTTTTTGTGAATTAAAAAAAAATATAATTTGTTGGTGCTGTTTACAAATGATTAGATAATCTATAAAATGTTTGCTACACATGTGTTGAGTTGGATGCGTAGTATGCGTATAATTATTGGAGATCAAAAATTATTTTTAACTTTTTAGTGCATTTTTTTGAAGTTGGTTTTGTTTTTTGTTTCAAAATTTTTTTTTGAAGTCGGTTTTGTTTTTTTTGTTGAAAAATTTTTATTTTCTATCTTTTAGTGAATCCCCTTACTAAAAACGCAAATATAGGTAGACCCACTAATTACATTAAACTTTCATTATTAATTCATAACGCATGCATTAGTACACCACCAAGCAATATATAGCAGGAAAGAAAGAAGGCTCAACAGCACATTGTCGTTATGTGTGCATGTATACATATTCAAGCTCAGGTAAGAGAGAGAGAGAGAAAGAGAGAAAGGGAGGGAGAGAGAGAGAGAGAGAGAGATAGATAGATAGATAACCAAATTTATTATATGTACATTATGTTGTACAATTAATTAAAGTAATACATTAGAATAATAAAATTAATATAAAGCAAATAATAATAATAAACAGTAAAAAAGAAAACAGAAATCAAGCAAATATATAAGTAAAATAAACTTTACAGCAATAAAATCAATACAATATAAAACAGTTTTATAAATTAGCATGAAGCAGAGGTCCACTCTCCAAGGCAAGGTAGTGTGCAAATGAGGATGTCTTGAATATCATGAGCGAGGATGAGTTGCGTAATGTCGCAGGAAAATCATTCCATAGCCGCGAGGAAGTGACCAGGAACAATCGTAGGCGATACTCAGTGAATGAAAAAGGAATGGTCAAAGGTTTCACATCACCCCTCAAGGACCTCACCGGCCGGCTCCGCTGATACATAGAATACAAATAAGATGGAGTACAAGATAAGAACATCTTATACAGAAACGTAGAAGAAAAATAGTTTCTTCTACCCGCAGTGGATAACCAGCCTAATGAGAACCTATAAGCAGAGATGTGCTCACGCCTACCTATACCGAAGATGTAACGTATACCAGAGTTGATGATCCTTTGAAGTCTAAGGTCAAGCTCAGCCGAGAGGTCACAGTAAACCAAACAGCAGTAATCCAGAAGTGGAAACAACAATGTTTTTATAAGATGTAAACGAAGAGCAAACGTGGTGCTCTTTCTAAAGAAGTTTAGTCTGTAAAGCAGAGAAAATGACCTATTACACACTTGGATAACGTGCTCTCTCCAGTTAAGCTTACTGTCCAACTAAACACCCAGACTACGAACAGAGGACTCAAATCTAATATTAGCACCGTTCAACGGAACGCCAGTTACAGGTGATGAGGACAGCATATTTATATAAAAATAGGAGCCAATAATTATTGCCTTTGTTTTGTCAACATTCAATTTCAGATGGTTATCAGAGGCCCAATTTGAAATGAGAACAACATGATCACTCATAAGATTAGTATAAGCGCTAAGTTCAGAAATCAGAAAATGAGACTTGCAAGTCGTCGGCATATATCAAATGCTATACACCAGAGTGAAAGTTGGCAGCAACGTCATTAATATAAATGGAGAATAAAAGTGGTCCAAGCACCGAACCCTGGGGTACTCCTGTATTCAGAGTAACAAAGTCAGATGCATTACCATCAGAGTCAACAACAGACTGCCGTCTATCAGATAAGTAAGAGGCAAACCACCTGACAACAGAGTGCGAGACATCAAGAGAAGTTAGTTTCCGAAGCAGAGTGACATGGCACACAGTGTCAAATGCCTTGCTAAAATTAAATAATAGAAGCATAGTTACATAACGTCTGCCCATGTTGAGTCTAATATCCTCTGTTAGTTTGAGCAAAGCTGTTTGGGTACTATGTCCAGTTCTAAACCCAGTCTGATGAGAATCTAACAGATGTCTGGTATACAAGTAATAATATAGTTGTTGATGGACGAGACGCTCAAGAACCTTGGACATGAATGACAACAAGGAAATAGGTCGTATATCACTCATAGTGCGTGAAGAAGAGACCTTGTTGATTGTGGTAATAAATGAGATCTTCCAACATGAGGGAAACACACACTTACGAAACGAATCATTAAAAATACGACATAGCAAGGGCCCAATAACTGGAAAAGCCCCATGAACAATAGACTGAGGGACCGCATCAAACCCCCTAGCCTGAGAAGTAGAATGACATATTGCCATCCTGACCTCCTCCAAAGTAACCTCATTAAACCTGAATAAAGGCTTATAAGGCTCATTTACATTAACAGTATTCACATACTCAGAAACAGAAGGGGCAAGTGGATCAAACGCAATCCCACCAAAGTATCGATTAAGCTTATTTATAGAAAATGAGTGTCGCGAGTTATTATCAGTAGAACATATACCAAGGTTCCTGAGCTCTCTCCAGATCTGTCGCTAGTCCGTAACACCCGATAGTCTGTCATAGTAATATAACAGCTTAGCTGATTCAATGCACTCATGTGCCTTGTCCCGTGCAGTCCTATAGCATAGTAAGTCAGTATACAGTCGAGTACGTTTGTAGTGTCTATAAAGTCGATTTCTCTCATTGATCAAGCGACGATGTTCAGAGGTGATCCACGGACGATGAGTCCGTCCCTACCCTGCCTGACCCTCCTGACAGGCACGAATTGTGCAATCGCCTCATTGAGATGGTTGTAAAGACATTCAAGGCGAGCAGTAAGAGAGGAATCACCATCACATGTAGCGCACTTTAAGGAGCGAAAATACTGAAGGAGTGCAACATCATCAACAGACTTATAATCCAGAAAGGTAAAGTCTTTAAGCATAGGTTTAGAAAGAGAGGACTTAACAGTCGCAGCTATGAAATCGTGACCGTCAATGAATGGAATATCAGTCTTCCAAAAGTCGAGTACAATGTCGTTGGCATCGACAAGACACAAATCAAGCCAGGTGTCAGAAGAATAAGTATGATGAGTTGTGCCATAAGGAACCAAGAAAAGTGCATTCTCAGTAATCACACCTCTAAGAAACTTAGAGTCATCAGAATCAACGCACAAGTTAGTATTAAAATCACCAAGGATGATCTTCGAACTATAATTATGCATATACGATGTTAAATCAGGTATGAAATCTGTGTTAGCCAAGAAGGGAGCATGTGGTGGCCTGTAGACTACACCAACAAAAATAGGTGAAGCCAAGTCTAGAGAATTAACCTCACAAAACAAATATTCAGGAAGACCGGGCCTACCACTCTATTTACCAGAGGAAGAACAAAGGCGCCGCGAATTAATAGAGTTGTGAATATATAAAGCAACACCACCGCCTCTTGTGTTACGATTCTGCCTGTGAAGAACGTAGTCATCAAGCTCTATCAGAAAGTCACCAACAATCTGGCCCAGCTTGGTCTCAGTTACGGCTATAACATGGAAGTAAGGGCGAGAAGCCAGAACGAGTCTTATCATCTCGATGTGTGCTCTAATGGAATTAGCATTGAAATGACAAACTCTGAGACCATCTTCCCTTGCTGTGAAATGATTATTAATGAGTGATGAAGCAGGGTTATTAGTAGAGAGTGATGTATTAGAGAGGAGTGAAGGAGAGAATGGACTTACCTCAGTACTATAAGCTACGGTGCTGGACTGACGCCGACCAGCGTCACCTTGGCTAAAAAAGCATCTAGGTCCTTGACAGAAGCAGCTTGTGTAGAAGTATCCTCATTCTTCCTTCTCACAAAAATTCTTCCATTTTTCACGAATGAAAGAAAATTTTGTTTCTTGTCTTTCGATTTTGTAAGCACTTTCATCTTCAGCTGATGCAGTGAGGGAGGAAGGAATTCGTTGATGTTGATTAACGAAGGCGAAAGAGCAGTGACGCATTTAGCTCCAGAAAGAAAATTCTCACCAATCTGAGAAGTATAAAGTCTCCTAGTCTTAATCTTAACAGCTATGATCCCACGTGCAAGTGCAGGACTCTTCATTGTTACAAGCAGTGGCACAGTTGAGAAGCGGCGATCACGCTGCCGTGTAGATGGGGACATCACTTCAGATGATGTACCAGCATGAATAACAGTAGTAGTAGAAGAAGTTGAGGTGAAAGAGTTAGAAACCGAACGTCTTAGTGGCCGAACAGATTCTAAATCCTCAATTGAGAAACTAGCATCCAAAGTAGAAAAGACAGCAGATACACCTGCCTTAAGATTGGAAAATTCCGATGGCACAAGACCACCCAGTACCAAGTCAGAAGCCCTCTCAATACAAAGTTGCTGTGCTTTCAAGGCATCACATCGCTGTGATAGAGTTCTAAGATGATCCATATTAATAGCAGAGTCCGTTCCAGATATTGTTGTATTGGTAGTAGTAGAAAGCACACTCTCAACTCTCGCCTTCAGCTCTTCTTGTTCGCGACAGACCTGGTCAAGTTTGGCTTCATTCTCAGTAATTCGTTTGTCAAATGCAGTAGAAAGTGCACTAAGTCTTGACTTAAGAACAGAAAATTTATTAGCTAGCACAGTAAGCAGACTGCTCACCTTAGAAACAGAGGATTCCATTGAGTCCAATTTATCCAGCTTACTCATCTTCTCAAGTATCGTAGTAAGAATATCATTAAATTGCTGCATATCCATTTAAATAAATAGAATAAATTATCAAAATTCAAGAAATCCAGTAAAACAAAATTGTAGCACTCGAAGAAACAGCAGTGGTGTAGTATTAAATATGCTAGTGGAGTAGCAGCATAACATGTATACTATGAAGCTGTTGATCCGTCAATAACTTAGTGAATAATTTCCAGAAGGTGGAGAAACAGCATAATAATACAGATCTGAATTACACGTAGTAAATAACTTATAATAATGACAAGTGGAAAAGCACCTTAAATATGAGACCCCACAGTCATTTACCAATCAAGTTACAAATTAAGTACTCAAGGCAACCAAGAGATGGAGCCACTGATATCAAAATTGTGCATGTATTGAACGAAGCAAGTCGACACCAAGTAATTTGTAGGTTAGGATGCAATAAACACAAACAATTGCATTTAATGCAATTGAAACACTATGCCCACACAGAGACACTAATCACACTTCACAGAGCACCAAGCCAAGACGCAAATCCCAATAAAAAAGATTGAACAGCAACAGCAGCAAATAAAAAATAGTAGAGTGACTATCTATGCTTCAGAATCAGAAAGATCGCTCAGAGTCCAAGAAATGCAGTTGCAATCTGAGAGAGAGAGAGAGAGAGAGAGAGAGAGAGAGAGAGAGAGAGAGAGAGAGAGAGAGAGAGAGAGAGAGAGAGAGAGAGAGAGAGAGAGAGAGAGAGAGAGAGAGAGAGAGAGAGAGAGAGAGAGAGAGAGAGAGAGAGAGAGAGAGAGAACAAAACTCCCAGTTTTCTTAATTTGATAATTGGGTCATACAAACCGAATATTGGCCCAATAATTATAGGACACGTATGGGACCTTCCTGCGGACATTCTCTATCAAATAAGAATTTGAATCGGTTAAGAAATAACGGAGTTATGAGGTAACAGACATAAAAAAAAAAAAATCCAGTCGAATTGAGAACCTCCTCCTTTTTAAAGTCGGTTAAAAAAAATAGATGAAACACGTTTTAGTCCCTTGACAACAATATATATGCTATATAATATGCACTGTTGGACAACACAATAAATAATATTAATAATAATAATACCAAAATGTATAAGATAATCTCTAAATAAAAAAAAAAAATTTTCAATCTACCACGTATTTTAATTGAACTAAAAAGTATAAAATAATATTAAAAATAAAAAAAAACTTTTTAATGTACTACGTTTTTATAATGAACCAAAAAGTATAAAATAATGTGTAATAAAATGAAAAATGAATAATGATTTGAAATAAAAAAAACGCGGGGCGCATACAATACATAATAATAAACATGCGCCCCGCGTTTTTTTTATTTCAAATCATTATTCATTTTTCATTTTATTACACATTATTTTATACTTTTTGGTTCATTATAAAAACGTAGTACATTAAAAAGTTTTTTTTTATTTTTAATATTATTATAATGTTCAATTCACTGAAAGTTCATTAGTTGATATAACACTAATATCACCTTGGGCGCCAGCCGCGGAAGAACGCGACAAAGAATTTAATAAAATAAATATTATACGCTCGCACGCACCATGAGCAACGCAAAAGTAAGAAAAATAGAAATATATGAATGCTACCCTGGTGGAAATTGAAACGTTTTTTTTACCATTTTTTGGCCAGTAGAAATGGAAACGCTTTTTTTAACATTTATTGGCCATTTATTTGGCATTTTTATTACTAATAACCTCAAATTTTTATACACACCATTTTTAATGCTCACATTTCTACCAGGGTAAAGCCAAAATAATAGACGACACTCACTCACGAACTCACACACGCAATAATAAAAAGAGAAGCTGTACCAAGGAATTATTCTAAAAGAATTATCGAATAAAAGATGTATAATAATGCTTAATTTCGCACGTTGTATAATAATTATAATATGCTATGTTTTGACAATAAGAGTTGCGCTCAGACACACCGCTAGAAACAGTCTGACTGTTCCGATGTGGCTGAGCCAGCAGCAAGCTGCAGAAGGCCCATGAGCTGCGCGCGCATCCTATATGCCCGCAATAGCTGCCAGCTGTAATCTACGCTGAAGCGTGAGACTTGCCTAACATAGACGGATATACGTCATGTTATGCTATGCTACATAAATCAAAATGCTGTGATGTTGCTTACTGCTAGTGACAGATGCAATAATCACATAATTCGTTTCATATTAAAAGAGAATCTTTAATAAAAACTATCTCAAAATCCTACTGCCTGTGAGTGCTCGCGAGGAATAAACAATTCAGACTTTAATATAAAAAGGTTTTGCGTTTCTCTATAGTGCGTATCGGTTGTAGCCAGGCTTACGCAAATCTATCTAAAGTCGATCTGTTCCTTCGCCTTGTGCCTTAACAGATCGCAACGTTAGCTTATATCTAAGGTGTGTGTGTGTTAATGCTATATGATGCAGGCATATAGCTTCAGCATGGCCCAATGATTATTTTACGTTATGCTAATTCGTAACAGGCAGCTTAGTTGCCTTGTTACAATTTATTACGTATTAAGTCATATAAGTGACTTTCTAGATTAAAAAAGTCAATAATTTTTGTAATTTATAACGAAAGATTTTATGCAAATAATAGTATAAATTTTTTTAAATAAAAAATGTATAATTTATTTACAACAAAATATAAAATTCGGGTATATAATGATATCATTATGAATAAAATATTACAAAGGTGAAAATATATAAAGAAATGTACAATTTGTATCTAAAAAAATATAAATTTTTTGTATATAATAATTATAATTACAGATAAAATATTACGTAAATAAAAATATATAAAAAGTGTTAACATATTTCCATTAAAAAATTTTAAAAATTAATCAATTTTACTCTTCTAAATTATTATTCACGAAAAATTTTTCTGTGCCTAACTTGTTTATTATTTAACTTATGTTATAAATTATTTAATGTAAGGTCTCGATGATGGTACCTCTTTGGGTGGCGTGGAAAAATTGAAATGGCAGTTTTAAACTATTGTTATGATCGAAAAATGAAATTAAAATAATATATAAGTAACGTATATTTAAATAATTTGAATATAATAGAATTTATGAATTGGGGGGTTGGCGAGCAGCGCGAGCAGGGGGCCCCTAGTGTATAAATATATATATATATATATATATATATATATATATATATATATATATATATATATATATATATATATATATATATGGGACGTTTCACGTCAACTCACCTAACAAAAAAATAGAATTCGTCGAAAATCTGTGAAAATGTTCTATTTGATACCCAAAATATGCAAAAAAAATTTTAGAGGTCCAGGTCAAAGGGGTCAGGATTTAAACGTTATGGAATTTTTCGAATTTTCCAAATTTTTTGCTAAATAAATATTTTAATGAATTTTTTCTTTCAAAACTATCAATTTTTCGTTAAAACTTAATAGAATACTTTTTCTTGGAAATTAGATGTAGAATTCACCTGAATTTTTGCAAATTATAATATACTGATTTTTATGCTTACTTGATCGATTTAAACATACTATTTAGTATATCTAAAAATCGAGCAGGTTAAATTGACTTTTTAAAGTCTTATTTTTTTTGTTTTTTTAGGAGGAAAAAATATACGAAGCCTCCAGTTAGGCAGCCTTCTCAAAGTTACTTAATTGTGCAAAAATGTCTGTAAAAATCGTTATTTTGGATCAATGATGAGATTCGTGATTGTTTTTCTGAAAAAGTATTGATTTTTGGGACAAATGTATGAAAATGGTTTTTATTGGAAATCATGTGTAGAATATGAACATATTTTTACAAATTGTAATTTAAGACATTATGAACCATATATACTAAAAATTGATAGTTCATATAGCTCGAGTTCATAAACCTAACTTAATCTTCTTTTTGTCATAAACGAGCAACGATCACAAAAAAATAAGCAACGACCGTTATTTGAGTTGGGTCTATGAATTCCGGCATAAGTCGTTGTGAATACAATCTTGCGAACTGATCCCTAAACAAGTAAATTCAACATATTAAGAACTGGTTTTAACATACAGAATATTCAGATCTTATTATTAGTTTTGATCTAACGACTTTTAATAGTTATGATTTTTTTAAAATATTTTTCTAGTAACTGCAATATTATATATAAAATGATTCATGTGATAAGTTTATATAAGAGGTTCATAACGCCAGAATTAGAATTGCTAATTTGTTTTGGGAAGTCGAATATAGGTTACTTGTTATGTAATATTCATATTAAATTACATAATGATAAATTTTCTTTTAATTTATTATGACATCTCTCTCACTAGACTTATAAGAATATTTAATTCCTGTAACATGTAACTTATTTATTTATACTTTATATAATTGTAGCAGATATGTTACTTTTATCACATTAATAAATTATATGATTTTTCACATTGTTTGATTGCCAAAATTATAATGAGTGTTTTCTTTAAAAAATTTTTTGGTTGTATTTTGTAGTTTATGATTGACACTCGTGCATATATTTCTGTTTTACATTCGTTTATTCTTCTTTGTGAATTAGATGATTATAAATTAATCTAACATATCTGTTACCTAATTTACATTGCAAAATTTGATTACATCTATGGAAGCTTATAAAAATTTACTTCAGTACTTCAGAATTTAGTACAATTGCAATACAACATTGTATTAATTTTTTCAGCATTCTTGGATAATTTCTTCTATTAACTTTGTAAAAAAATATTATAGAATTAAGTTGAAAATGAAGAAACGAAAATATATATCATATCTTGAGAAAGATAGTGAGACGTCATAATCCACAACTTATTATAAGTTAAGACAAATAACAGACTCTGATGATAGTTCAGATGTAGATGATATGTAGGTGATGTAACCTTAAATATATAAATTGTTACAAAATTTAGCATTTAAATCAAAATCAAATTAATCAAAATTAATCAAAATTTTTTTTATTTTTGTTGAGACAGTTATATGTCAAATTTAAATTCATATTAATACATTTATATATAAATATTAAGTAGCTATAATGAGTATATTACTTAATGCAAACTCAACGTAACTCAAAGGACTTGTGTATATGATAAATATCAATCTATGCTTGCAATTTTTATCATCTTTTATTATTTGTAATACTTTTAAATGAAATAATAGAATTAGAAATAATAATATTGAAAATGAAATTATAGGAATTCAATAAATTTTTTCCGAATGGTCTCGAGAGTGAAGAAGACTTTTACCAAACATTAGAATCTGTAAATATAAATCCAGAAAATGGTGACATGATTGATAGTTACAGATTTAAAAGGTGATATATTGGATGATGTACATAATAATCTTTTTTATGTAATGACAACAATGACTTGAATGTAGCAGCAAGAGACGATGTCTTTGAATTAGAAGATATAGATAAAATAATTAATCATCCTCCGGGTGAAGAAGAACAAGTGAAGCTTCTTTAAAAATTTTTTTAAAATACTGGTGTTAAAATCTTTAAAAAAATTTATGATTTTCTCATTGTTTAATTTTTTAAAAGATGTATTTTTAAAAGCCATACTTTGAAATATATGTTGTTTTCCCTTTTGTAATCAATATTTTCATAATCATTGGGACACGTTGCGTACTACTTATTATAATTACAATTAGCATCTCACATGAAAAAATGTATTATATCCGTCAGGTAGAATACGAAAAAAGAAGAAACCCGTAGTTTTTTGTTTTTTAAAATATGATAAATTGCAAAAGTTATAGCTGGTATAAGTTAGTACAATTTTGATATACACTCGGAACAACAAATGGCGGGTCACCTAAAATTTTCAAAAAAAATTTGCATTTTTCAATTATAACTCCGTCAATTTTTATTTAAATTAATCCTTTTTTTTTAATTCAAAGTCAAAAGTTTAACTTTTTGAATATTGCATTCAAAACATTTTTCAATTAGAACAGATGGCGTTGTTGTCAATTGCTTAAACTTATCAAATTTTGTAAAAAAAAAAATTTAACTTCAAACCATTGAATCGGCTTTAAAATTGTTAGTTCAGGATGTTTTTGCAACAGAATTTAGAAATTTGAAATCTCCTGAAAAATAAAAAAAAAACATCGAAACGCATTGATTTTTCACAAGATTATGAGCATTTAAAAAAAAAAAGAGGTTTTTTTTTAGTTTTTCGATCATAACATTGACTGTATTCGTCGAAATCGGTTCTTTTTTTTTTTAATTAAAGCTGAAAACTTTAGCTTTTTGAATCTGTTATTTGAAACCCTTTTTGGCTAGATTGATAAAAATAAACGCACAAACAAACGTAGAAAACTGCTATACATTGAACAAGCATACGCACTGATGCATAAAAGTGTTATTGTATTGTTTGACACTTGTCAACGCATAGCAGATTTTATACGAAATCATTACAATAATTTATCTGAGTTTTAACAAAATTAAACATTAGATTCATAATGATTGCATCACCGCCGGCATTAGCATTACTCAGGATGTACCGAGTGGAGGCTGCCCAATCAGAATTGCATCCCTCAATTTTTTTTTTCTTCTAAAAAGGGTTTTGAATGACAGATTCAAAAAACTAAAGTTTTCAGCTTTAATAAAAAAAAAGAACCACAGTCAAAGTTATGATCGAAAAACTGAAAAAAAACCTCTTTTTTTTTAAATGCCCATAACCTCGTGAAAAATCATTGCATTTCGATGTTTTTTTTTTAAATTTTCCAGGAGATTTTAAATTTTCAAATTTTGTTGTAAAAACATCCTGAGCTAACAATTTTAAAACCGATTCAACGGTTTGAAGTTAAATTTTTTTTTTTGCAAAATTTAATAAGTTTAAACAATTAACAATAGTGCCATCTGTTCTGATTGAAAAATATTTTGAATGCATTAGTCAAAAAGTTTAACTTTTGACCTTGAATTAAAAAAAGAGATAATTTCGATAAAAATTGACGAAGTTATGACTGTTCGAAAAATGCAAATTTTTAAAAAAATTTTAGGTGACCCGCTAATTGTAGTGCCGAGTGTATATAGATATAGAGCCATAATAAATGACGCGACGAAAGCAAATACTTTCGTAATATCACACAGTTTTAACTGCCTTTATTTCTTTGAGTTTTGATTCTCATGAAAAAAGAAAAAATACGTCTTTTATTTTTTCTTTTTCTAAATGACGGATATAATGGATTTAAAAAAAAATTTTCATGCAATATCCCAATTTCTCCTAATTTTTATTTATAAAAAGTTGAGGATAATTGTTCAAGACATTTGGTTATACTTATTCTTTTCGTAACTTATAATAATGAGTGAAATAATAATTTGAATGAAATCATAATAGCTAATCGCCTACTAAGAGGTGATCGAATGCAAATTAAGAGTAAGTCTCACATTTCTTCTAATCAAAGAATTAATTTTTTAAGAGAAACCAAGATGGCGTTGAGAAGGAAGCATCCTCCCGATCTGGGCGCGGAAATATATTATAAATGTCATTCGAAACAGAAAGTAACAACAGTGGTCTGTTCAATATGTGAAAGTGTGTATCATTAAAGTGACTTTGAAGGATTAAATAACATGAAAAAAATTAGTGATGTGTTTGTAATTTGTCCTAAACATCCAGGACTGAACCTAATCTTAAAAATGGATGATATAGCAATAAATTCTACCATGAAAAAAATAATAGCACAAATAAAATTGAAACAAACGGAAGAAATTAGAGAGGAATACTTAACATTATTAATAATACGAAAAATATGGATTTTGACTAAACACGTTGTTCTGATATCAAGAAATTACAATTAGAAAATGCTTTATTGAAACAGCTGGTTACTGAAATAAAAGAAAAAAAAATAACTTACTTAAAATTGTTAAAAGCTACAATGAAACGGATAAAATTGCATATAAACCAACATACGCTAAAGTAGTATCTACAGGAAATACAAAACCAAAAAGAATTCCAAAAATAATAACCCAAAAGAAAAATAGTAATGATACAAAAGATTTGAAAAAGGGTTTTACTCACTACTTGATCAAAAAGAATACTGTTCAAACGAAAAAGATATTTTTTAAGAATGATAATGAAAAGCATATAGACTGTATGAATGAAACAAGTATAAGAGAAGCTAAAAAAATCTTAAAATAGAAATTGGCATCTATTTGCAAAATTGAAAAAGAGGAAATTAAAAAACCAAAAATGAAGGTAGTAGGTGTAGATAACTTTGAGAAATTGGACCAAAAAGCTTTAGGAGCTGACATAAATAAAAGAAATTTAAAAAATTTTAAATCTGAATGTATGGTATTACATCACTATGAGAATGGAAAAAGTAAACAGATAAGTGTTTTAATAGAAGTGTCCTCGGAAATTTACAAATACATGTTAGGCCATGTTACAATTGTAGTAAATTTGGACACAATGGTCATAAGTGCAAGAATGAAAAAATATGTTTAAAGTGTGCAGGTCCGCACAACTCAATTAATTTTAAAGCAAATACAAGTTTATGCTATGTCAAGTGTTTATACTACAACGAGAAATTAAAAACCAAGTATGATACGCAACCGATAGCAACTGATAGTAAAAGCTGCCAAGAGTTAAAAAAAATTAAAAAATGTACAACTAGCACAGATTATCCGCTGAGTCCAACGATTCAAACATATGTAGGTAATATTAACGTCGAAAAAGACAAACCTCAGAAGGTAATGACAACTAAAAGTAGTATCTCTTCCCTGCGGTCCGCTTCGTCCAGCAACCCAATTAATCCCGTAAAATAATTATGAATAACAACATAGAAATTATTGAAAACATACAAGTAGATTTCACAAAACAAGAATATATTTGTGAAACATTAAATAAAAGAAAATATTATGTACATAATTATTAGAAGTTTAAATGACGACTTGAGTAAATTACAAGTTCTTACTGAGAGTCTTGACATAAAACCTTTTATGATTGTATGCGTTGAAACAAGGATATTAGATTACTATAAATTCTTCTCAATCCCAAGATATAAAATATATTTTAACAATAGTAAGATAAATCAATGTGATGATGTAGTTATATATATATATATATATATATATATATATATATGTAGTTATATATATATATATATATAGCAGATAATCTAAACGAACATACAGGAGTATTACAGGTAGGAAGACTAAAAATTTTGAATACATGCTTTAACCCTTACAGTCACAGGTGCCGATATATCGGCTACCTAATTTTCTTTTTTTTTTTACCTCAATATTTTTGCAATATCATGCTTGATTCTTGGATTTTTTGTATTTTTAGATACATATAGCCTTACTATTTATAATGCTGATGATATTTTATAAATTTATAATTATTAATTATTATTATAAACAAATCCATACGAAAAAAGTGAATTGAATTGCATGACTGAAAGGGTTAAGATAGCAAATGGGAAAGAAATACCAATACAAGTTTATACCTTATATAGATCACACGATATGGCTAAAACAGGATTCACAATGAATCTAAATAAATTTTTGAAAGAAAAACAAAATGTTAAAAGCCATTTCATAATAGGTGATTTTAATATTGATATTTTGAATCTAGATTCCATTGGCCAAGAGTTTTTCAATAACCTTCTTAAAAAGGGCTATACACCAAGTTTTCAAACAGCGACTAGATCAGCTAACATAAACTCAAATAATAATGGATCCTGCATAGATAATATATTTATTAAAACTTCAACAATAAAAACTAAAACATGCAAGCTACTTAATACAATAAGTGATCATTATCCATTATTTTTAACAGTTAAAAAATTTAAAAATAGTAATTAGAATAAAAAGGTAAATAGCATAAATTAGTTCTTTAAAGAAACTGGCTTTAAGAGCATGACGAAGCTGTCCGCCTTCTAATAATATTTCCAATCTTAACTTATGAATAAACGATGCGTTTAATTGAGTTTTTTGCTATAAAGAAAAAATTTGTAAGATTAAACTCTAGTGCGGACAACTCAAGAAAGCCACCAAAACATTATACATACAAAGTTATAATAAAAACTTTCAATATATCGTATTTTGAGGTTAGGTTTGTCGAGTTTGATATCTAATTTCCAATCCAAGCTCATAAAAAAATAACAAGTCCAAATGATTTTTTATTTTAACAAAAATTATTGTACTAATATAACTTTAGTGCGGACAAGTCATTATATTTGTTTAATTTAAGAATTTAAAAAGATATCGATAAAATAAAAAAAGCAAAACTCGATTGCTGCAGCTCCGACATGCCGTTAAGGGGATGTAAAACGAACACCACACTTGTACTCACCAATTTAGCCTATGTTTTCATTTTATTGCAAAACTTAAGAAAAATAAATGATTTAGCTTGTAGTATATATCATAAAGATTATTCAGTTAAATTTTGAAGTAAATTCGTTCGTTAGTTTTTCAGAATTTTGGGTTCCAATATTATATATTAACATTTTTAGATTTCGTACAAGAAATCTAAAATTCTGAAAAAATAATGAATGAATTTATTTAAAAATTTAACTGAATAATCTTCATGGTATACACTACAAGCTAATGCATTTCTTTTCTTAAAATTTTGCAATAAAATAAAAAGATAGTTAATATATATGGTACAAGTGTAGCATCCGTTTTACATCTCCTTAAGAGAAAACTGGACTGAGATACAGACGATATATGATCCAAACATTGTTATAAATTTACTAATAGCAAAAATAAATAAATGTGTAAAAGGATCAACAATAACTAAAAACTTTAATAAAAGACAGGCAAATACGAAACCAAGAAATGGTTGAATTACGAAAGCTATAATAATCTACTGTAATAAAAAGGAATCATTGTACAAAACCTGGAAAATGCAGCCAGATAATGAAAGGGCAAAGCAAGAATACAAAAACTATGAAAAAATATTAAACAAAATTATTAAGAATGCCAAAATGATGTATGATTGTCAACAAGTAGAAAAAAATAGTAACAATATCAGGAATCTATGGAATATAATTAACTAAAAATTAGGAAAAAATGAAAAACAAAAAGTATTAATCACGCAAATTCATGATGAAAACGAACAGATAATCGAAGATCCTAAAGCAATAGCAGATACAATGAACTCATTTTTCAGTAATATTGGCAAAAAACTAAGTGAAATAATTTAACAACCTTCTAGTAATACTGGGCAGTGATTGCCTGAAATGAATAATAAATCGATTTTTCTACAACCAACGGATAATTATGAGATATCTAACATTATTAAAAATATGAAGTTTAAAATGGTGGTATAGATAACATAAATGACAAAACAATTAGGACCTTAACAAGCTTCTTGTTCAATCCGTTTGTCTACATTTTCAATTTATGTATAGAAAAGGCTATATGGCCAGATGCATTAAAAGCTGTAGAAATTGTTCTTATTTACAAAGTTAATAACAAAAACTATGCGGAGAACTATAGACCAATATCTTTGATATCTAACCAAGCAAAAATTTTTGAAAAAATGATATATATATAAGGCTTTATAACTTCATAGATAAATGCAATATACTAGCTAAAAATCAATACGATTTTGTAAGAAATAAGGGCACAAAGCAGATGGAATATATAAGATATCACAAATTATATATAAAAATTTAGATGGAAGTAAACCTATTACCATGACATTTTTAGATTTGGCGAAAGCTTTTGACTCAGTAAACCACAAGATTGTAATGTAAAAACTGTACAACTATGAAATTAGAGGTAAAGCTTATTCATTGATGATAAATTATTCACATAACAGGCAGCAAAGAGTTAAAATTAATGATAGTATTAGTAAAAGCATGACCCTAAATACGGGAGTTCCACAAGGAACAAATGGTCAAATTGGTTTGCAGTAAACAAATTCTCGCTAAATTTAGATAAAGTTACTTACATGACTTTTGGAAATTATAGTGATAATGTACCAAAGAAACTAGAGATAAGTGTGTGTACAAAAATATTAAATAGAGTAGATAGTTATAAATATCTCGGCATTATTTTTGATTATAATATGAAATGGGAAAAACATATAAATTATTTAATAGATAAAACCAAATATTTGATATTTGTTATCTATAAATGATCTAAAATCATAAACCTAAAAACCTTAAGAATGATATATTATGCTTTGTTTAACAGCGTCGTCAATCATGGAATAATAGCATGGAGAGGTACATACTCCAATGTTTTAAATTTATTTAAAAAAATATTCAAAAAAGACTACTAAAGATAGTTAATAAGAATACATTTATAAGTATTAATAACCCACTAAATATTAATCAAATATATGCTGTATAAGCATTGTACTACCACTATGAAAGTCTTAAAAATAAGTTTATGACATCTGATAGTGTAACAAGAAATAAAAGTATACAGATACCAAAAAGAGAAAAAAACTGTTAGTGAAAAGACTAATTATATCAAGGCAATTAAACTCTTTAATAGTCTTTCAATAAATCTAAAGCAGATATAAACAAAAATTTTGAAAAAAAGTTTTTTTTAATAGTCTTCCAATAAATCTAAAGCAGATGCAAACAAAAATTTTGAAAAAAAGACTGAAGGATGGATTGTTATTAATGTGCAATGAATAAAATATTAAATAGAAAAATATAATATAATTATGAATTTCGGGAACATTATAAACTATATTGTTGTTACTTGAAATATATAATAAGTGAATGATGTATTTAGATGTCAGATAGATGTAAGTATTTATGTAACCAACCCCCCCCCCCAACACATAGCTATGTTTATCTCTGTGGGATTTGCGTCGATTAACCGATGTAATTTTGTACTGGTTTTATAAGAAATAAAAAAAAATAAAATTAATTGTAACAAATCATAACAAGAAAGCTTCATCTTGTACTATAAAAACCAATATTTTCTTAGATGAGAAAAATTAATTTTATCACTTTTTTCTTAAAAAAAACCTTGTAGATGTTCAAAAATAGAGGTTAATATAAGAAACTTAGTTTTTCGAAATTTTTTTAAAACAAAGCAATTAAATTAATCTTTTTTCATCAAAGATAAAATACCTTTTTATACACTGAAAAAAAAAATTTAATTGAACCAACTAAATATATTTATTTGAATTTCGATTAGTTGATTCAAATAAACATTTAGTTAAATCAAATATTTAGTTCTTGCTTCAATCAAATATTTATTTAAAATTAATAAAAATATTATTTAAATTTTTATTTATTTGATAAAAACAACATTTAGTTAGATTGTGAAGAATCATTAATTAAATCGAATAAACCGTTTATTTAAAATCAGTAAATTCATATGTTTGAAAGAACAAAATGCATTTAA